>OZ008367.1:357064482-357359482 GCA_963931995.1 Phaonia tiefii
ACGAGTACTATGTATAACTTTAACTGAGCGAGAGTACAACCGTATGAAATACAACCAGCCAACCAACACAAACAGGATAATTCAAGTAACCATTCATTGCAATTACGTTGAAGGGCAAAAGGATCACACAGCGAACGAATAAGGATAATTCAGACCTCAGCTATAAAATGTATAAAAGTAAATTGTTTTCGTTTCTCCACATCTTTCACCACTCCCAACTCTCGGCAAAGGACTCTTCTTGCAGAATGCAAAATAATGATGTTCACACAAGGAGGATTGTATATATTGACTGGGAAAAAAGTTGACAGATATATAGTTATACAGGTAGTAATAATAAAGAATAATAAACGTTCTCATTGTTTTTTTTTTCTTTGCATGATAAGGACGAGTGACGTTCCAAGCGGAGCAATTTATAAAAAGTTGTAAGAAGTATAAAAACAAACTATTAAGTTTCCATAATCGTGGATAGATTTTATATATGAAGTCCTTTAACAAAAAGGATATCGCAAAAAAGCACTGCGTATTCCTTTTTCCAAGAAAGACAAAGACTAAACCAAAACTTAATTTGTAAGGTTGGTATTATAACTAAACTTGTCACTGAGAGAGAAAAATGTATACTCGGGCATTCGATAAGAGAGGGAAATTGTATACTCCGGCAGTGAAAACTACAAGGAATTTGAGTAAAAATATATCACTATCGGGCCATTCTAAACATAGAGATAAGCAGCTGCTGGCTGCTACCTCAACCTCTAACTCTGCTATGACAACCTCTAATTCGTTTGCGACAACCTCTGATTCGGCTGTGACGAATTCCAATCCGACAGTCACAGCCGACTTAATGGTTCTCACAACCGCATTACAGGTTATCACAACCGAATTAGTTGTTGTAACAGCCGAATTAGAGGACAACCAAATTGGAAGTTGCCACAACCGAATTAGAGGTTGTCACAGCCGAATTACAGATTGTTTCAACCGAACCAGAGGTTGTCTGAAACGAATTAGAGGTTGTCACAGCAGAATTAGAGGTTATCGCAGCCGAATTAGAGGTTACCACTGCCGAATTGGAGTTTGTCACAGGCGATTCAGAGGTTGCCACAAACGACTCAGAGGTTGCAACAAACGAATTAGAGGTTGTCACAGCCGAGTTAAAGGTTGTCAAACCCGAATTTGGATAGTGTCAAAATTGAGTTTTGAGTTTTATAACGCATCCATAAAACAAATTAATCGCACCCAATAAAACATATTCATCGCAACAATAAATAGCATATCACACGTATCATCACAGTGTTGAAACTTTTTCAGTTACCGAAATTGGCTTCGTTTCGCTTTCGATGAAAATATTCGTCGAGACAAAAAAAATCGTTAGCTCACTTTCGATTAAATTATTGGTTGAGGCGGGGAAATTCACGTTACCTCGTTTTCGATGAAAATATTCGTTGAGACGGCGAAAATCATCACAGTGTTGAAACTTTTTCAGATATCGAAATTGGCGTCGTTTCATTTTCGATGAAAATTTTCGGCGAGACAAAAAAAATCGGTAGCTCGCTTCCGATTAAATTATTCGTTGAGGCGGGGAAATTCACGTTACGTCGTTTTCGATGAAAATATTCGTTGAGACGGCGAAAATCATCACAGTGTTGAAACTTTTTCAGTTACCGAAATTGGCTTCGTTTCATTTTCGATGAAAATTTTCGGCGAGACAAAAAAACTCGGTAGCTCGGCAGGGAAATTCACGTTACCTCGTTTTCGATGAAAATATTCGTTGAGACGGAGAAAATCTTTGGCGTGACAAAGTTTTTCAAATTCAGTTTCCGAAATATGTTTTTGGGACATTGTTCTCATTTTAAACGCTGGTGTAGAACATATATGTAGAACTGATACTGAAAATGTTTGACCATCGGTGGTGTAATAGAGTGCGCGATACTGTTATATAAGTATAAACTCCCAGAACCATGTGTTTAGAAATGCGGTTGTCACACCCGAATTGCATTTGCCACAATCGTAATAAGGTAGCCACAGCTGAATTTAGTCGCCACAACCGAAGTTCATTCATTTCATAATTGATGCTGTTGCGACGAATGAATTACCAATTATTTACGTTGCATCAATAGAATTATTCATTCATAGTTGAGAATCCAACAAAGAATTTATGTAAAATTCTATTACTGCAAATGAATTCCACATTAATTACGACCGAAATATTGGTTTAATTCGGTTACAACGAACCAAAATAAGGTTTTAATCGGTTGCACAACTAAAGTTCGTTTGCAACAACCTCATTTCTTAATTGATACGGTTTCGACGAATGAATCTCCAATTACTTACGTTGCATCAACAGAATTCTCCATTCATAATTTCGGATACAACAACAGAATTTATGAGAATTACTGAATTTTCTCATGAATTACGATGCGATCTTCGAAATGTTGGTTTAATTCGGTTACAACGAATGAAATTAGTTCATATTCGGTTGTATAACTGAAGTTCGTTTGGAACAACCTCATTTCACATTTAATGCGGTTGCGATGACCGAATTTCCAAAAACTTAAGCTGCATCAATCGAATTATTCAGTCATAAATTCGAATCCGACAACCGAATTTACGAACAATTCTGTTACTATAAACGAATTTCTCCTAAATTAGAATACGGCGGCCGAATTTTTAGTTTAATTCGGTTACACCGAACGAAATTAGTTTCTTTTCGGTTGCTACGATCGAAGTCATTTCCAATTCGGTTAACGCCACTAAAGTAGTAATTTCAAATTCATATTTTTTATAAAACAATTTACAATTCTAATCTGAAGAAATCAATTTGGAAAAACGTGTACAGTTTAAAACGAATCAATAATTACAGGATTTAATATTAAATGAGCCTCTCAGAGGAACTTGTAAGCTTCATAGATAAATCTATATATCTGAGGGATTAGACTCTAAACGCATTCATTGATACAGATAGGAGTTTTTTAACAACGTTTTATCGGGATCTATAAAATCCGTCGTATCCACACTAACTGTTGGCCACGGGATCAATAATATTATCTTTGGACTACTTCCCCGTAGGCGCATATATTCAGTATTGGGCCACACCAACATAATTAGAAATGGTAATACACACTGATGCAGCCTTTTTGTTGATGTTTGAATGCAACTATAATGTGTTTGTAGCTTGTCGCAAATATAATATACTTGTGACCCAAATATAGCTTTTGCTATTTAATATTACATGTTGTAGACACAATCATTAATATGTTGTAATATATGTTATTGTGTTTGTTGCAAAATTTGATAAAAATAAAAAACATGACATGCAACAAAGAAACAAATCAGCATGGGATCTTTAATTCAAGAAAACAACGTTCCAAACATATACATGGTTCTGAAATATGTTGCTGGGGACGTTTTTTCTTAAGCATGCGAACATTTTTTTTTGGATACATTTTATACTCTTGGTTTGAGAATAAAGGAAATGGTTCGTGTAAACTCCCCGTTTTAATTTTGAAAATTCACCCATAATGGACCCATAATATAGCCAAACTTCAAAGACATAAAAAAATCGTTCTCAGTTTTCAACCCCCGTTTAGTGTATTAGGTCTATTGGTAGTACACGCTGAAATATAACGGCCTCTCTAATATATTTTCCGAAACATATTCTGCAGGAACAATATATATGTTTGGAACACATTGCAAACATTCATATGTTTGCAAGTCTCAAACTTACTTGTATTAAAATGCAAACAGTATCATGTTTACTGACAACCATGTATGCTTTTACATGAAAACATATGCGTTCTTCATCCCAAACATGTTTCCCCCAAACCTATATATACTTACGTGGAAACACATGCGAATTTTCTTCCAAATATAATAATATTCAGAAACGAATGATTCTTAGATTTCAATATATATGTATTATTTGTTATAATTAGTTTTACCAATATAAATACACATTTATTAATAATTAATACAAAAATTTAATAGATTTAAAACGGCCCTTTTTACATTTATTTGCATTATTTGTTTTTTTTTCACGAAATGAGAATCTGCTGCTCTTTTGCTTCTCCTTTCTTTGTTGTCTCTCATGTTTTTGTATTCAGAAGGTTTCAGCTATGCGTTGGTTATCACTATGGGTTGATACACAAACAAGAAACAAATCAAGTTCTTCCCAGCCAAGCGTGGATTAATTACTTGTGTATTTTTTATATTACACATATTTTACAAAAGGCCCGCCTTCCGATTTTCTCAGTAAAGGCTCGGACAGACAAAGGGCTTCACGTTGTTGCACTTTCCAGTTTCTTTCCTCAAAATCGTTTCTCATTTTGGTAGCACACATACATATATATGAAACAAATACACAAAAACCAAAGCAACATCACAAACCATTTATCATCAAGCGCTTTTGATATCCTCTGTCCGATGAACCATTGACGAGTGAATACATGAAACTAAAACGCAATACGTCAGCCAAAATAAGAAACACTGACTTCATCTGCAATTTGGACGCACATTCCGGAATATTTATGACTCACTGACTGAGAGAATAATGCAAAAATACAGATAAACACTTACAAGATAGACTCTCTAGTTGTCCCTCTTTTATTCTCTTGTTCTCGAGAGAGCATAGACAGTGCAACAAACATAGCTGTATTTGTATCACAAACATAAATATATGTGGGTCACAAAAACATATATTATAACCTATTAATCATTGTCGCTTCCACATGTAATATTGAATTACAAACACAATGTGTTTGGACACAAGTATAGTATATTTGCGAAAAGCTACAAGGACTTTATATTTGTATCCAACCAATAAAAAAAGACAGATTTCTCAGCGTGTACTTTAATTTCCCGTTGGTCTTATTCGCCTTACAATCGGTGACCCAAAATTTGTTGCCCAGTGTAACTTATCGGGATATATGTATATGTATATTCAAACTCCCTTTTTCTAATTGAACGTTAGTAAAACCATATGGTCTATGAAAACATTAAGCGTTATGGACTGCAATTCGAATTGCGTTTGTAATGAAATGTAAACCTGTTCATATTCAAATATTTTAATTTAATTAAATTTTATTGCAGTTGTTTTGAATTCAAATACAAGAAATCTACTCTGCAGTTTCATTTAAATACAAAATTATACAAACACATTTATTTTATGGCAAACAAACTAAAGCACCCACCATGATTACAATGTTAATGGATATGGCAATGATGTCTTAATATGCGTCACTAGAACCTTCATTCCTTCCTTTTCATCTCTATATATAGTATAATGGCTGACTTACAACCATTGTGAGATTAAGGACATACAAAAACAAAAACAACAATAGGTGAAAGGAGTCGGGGACGACGCAAAATGCAGTCGAGGAAGGATGATGTTATTGTATTCAAAAGTTGCCATACTGCCGTTGTTAGGTTAATGGATGCCAGCATATGGTGTTAATGAATGGTACAATATGATCATCAGCAGCGGCATCATTATTCTCTTTAACATCATCAGCTTTAGGATCTGGGTATACTTTGGTACAAGGATGTTATAAACACCAAATCCAGCAACAGTAACAACATATTCAAGACGCCCATTTACTATTTAATATTTCGAGGGAAACTATTTATATAAATGCAAAAAGAAAAGCGGAATGAACGAGCGTGTATGGTGAAGTGCAGTGGAATTGGTAATTGGTAATCTAAAACATAAAGCATCCTTCAATTAAACTGATAACTTGGAAGCAGTAGTTCTCAAATGTAGTTTTGGGCAGCCCAAGACTAGAAAGGAATTAGTGAAGGCGAGACTATCGAGTAAACTCAGTTCGGAACCGATGTAAAACTGTAGGTCCCAATCGGTGATGAGATGTAATGGGTTATTTATTTATTTATTTATTGGAAATATAGAGAAATATGTTTATTATTTGAGTGAGGTTGAACATTGTTTCATTTAACTTGGTTTTCCATTACATACCTTGAATATATTGGGAAGAACATTTCAAAATTAATGATTATTGATTTTTAAACTAACCGATTGGTGACGAACGGCAATGATTTGTGATGATTTTCCAATGCTAATTACTCTCTACACACAAACAAAAAAGCGTTCCCAACAAACGAAGTTTTAGGCAGCTAAACTTCGTTTAAGGAAGGAGAAACATAGCATGGCACAATGGCGGTAGCACATCCGAGTAGAAAATTCAAACACCCGTAGAGTCCAATATTGTCTCTATCTTCTCTCGATTTGTATGGTAGGTTTTATACTGCTATGGGCTTAGCTTTTAGTTATTGCTGTGGCTTTGCTTTCGTGTTGCTGTGATCGTCTCAGCACAGCAAAGCAACGGTCGAGTTGTTTTTTTTATTTTGCTTTCGCTTTGCTTTCGTGCTGCGGAAATCTTCACAGCAAAGCGACAGCTCAACTTCGGCTGGTTTGTATTGCTGTTGTGCCTATAAATTTTCGCCGTCATAGCATTTTCAAACGTTGGCTAGAATAGCAACCTCTTTCTCATATGGTAATTCTCAGCCGTTATTTCGTTATTTTCCAAATTTAAGCCCCTTTACCATTTCGTTATTTTCAGCCACCTGGCAACGGTAGAGTATGGATGAATCAATCCCGATAGATAGAATATGTTATCCACATCGAATCTACACACTGAAAAATCTGCATTTCTTTCTTGTTTGGATGCAAATATAACGTATTTGTAACTTGTCGCAAATATACTATACTTGTACCCAACCACAATGTGTTTGCTATTCAATATAACATGTTTGAGACACAACGATTAATTAACAAAAATATATGGTTTTGAGTCCCAAAAGTGGCAGTTTGTTGAAATCCTCTACAAACAAAAACGAGACACACAACAAAGAATTAAAAAGGCTGGAGATCTTCAGTTCATGAAAACAACGCTTGCAAACATGTACATGTTTCCTGCAATACGATGCTGGTGCGGTTATTTTTCAGCGTGTAGAATTGGCAAACTTACACACCAAGAACAATTTAGTTCCCCATAAACGTAATTAAAGCAAACTAAACATCATTTTATCATATCTGGGGCAAACAAACATTAATGTTTATGAGCAACATATCAGGGCATCATGACGGCAACATATCCCCTTGACGGATTTGCACCCTTGACTAAGTAATTCATATGGTTTTGCTAAAAATAAGTTATTATCAGAATTATTCTTCACCGGAGTTCTGTAACCTTTTAACGATAAAAATCGGTAGTTAAATTGTCCAAATTCATAAAATGTCTATAAAAAATTAGCGAATTTTGGCATGTTAACTACCGAATTTGAATGGGGTTTATTTTGGACGTCGTTTTTTGTATTTGTAATGGAAATTTATTTTAGTAATACTTTTTGAAATCTAGTTGAATCCAGGCACCACCTCTATTACGCGAACTATTACAGGCATTGCGCTAAGAGAATCAAAACCCCTACAGAGTATAACAAATGTTTCATCAAATTTATGGATTCCTTCATCAATTTGATGAAAAATTTCCTCATTTTCCAACCTTCGACACATTTCATTGAATTGATGAAGCACATTTCATCAATCTTTCATACATATTTCATCAATAGTTTACGTTTATTCAACGACAATGTTACATCAAATTGGTGTAATTTTTTCTCAATTTGATGTAAGTTTGTCATCAAGTTGAAGTAAAGTTTTCACCATTTTGATGAAAATGTAAAAATTACTGTAAATTTTGTCATTATTTGTCATCAATTTGATGTAAATAGTTTGTCAAGGAGTACCCAAACTATTTGGCCTATTTTGCATCGTAAAAACTCCACAAGAACAGGGTATAAGACCACATAAAAAATGCTCATAGCGTGGATAATATTTTCTGTCCAATGTACTATTTTTTATTATGTATTTATTTTCACTACTACTTTTCCTTTCCCCCTTTATTTTTTCAATACTAATTCCATTTTATGAATCGATTCCACTAACTATTTCCAAATTCTAAAGATGAAGATTGATGTAAAAAAGATCATTAATTCAATGAAGTTGAAAAATGTGAAGAAACGCACAAATTGAAGAACATTTCCCAAGACAACAGATATTTGTCATCACTTCAATGAAGAACCATCATCATCGATTTGATGTAAAAATCTTCTTTCAGTTTAGCAAAGAAAATCCCCCTCTCTGTTCACAATTTATCTAGCGCAAATCTTCGTAAGTTCTTAATTATAAGCAACGAACGCGCTAGGCAGTAATTTCGAAACAACTCGTGATTCGGTTCGTGTTTGCACAATGTATTCGCTCTTGGCCACGTGTGCGTGCCTTCAGCAACAACTCACTGCACGCACTCGCATTAACACCGTTGTAGTAAAAAAGGTAATATTTTTGAAATGACAGTCAGTGGCACAATGGTTAGTGTACGCGGCTCTTGCATATGAGAACTTGGATTCGATCCCTGTTCTGACCACCTTACACGACGTTGATTTCGCTTCGTGATGGCGCCACTATAGAGTAATTCCGTATAAAAAAATCTTATCGAAAGCCCATTCGGAACCGGTGCAAAACTGTACTCCCCAATCGGTGAGCGTAAATCTAGAAAGTCTACAGCTCACTGACTGTGAGAAGGTCTCTCCAGTTCCTTCAGGGGATGTAATTGACAACTATTTATTTAATTTATAGAATATTTTGGAAAAAGTACTCAAAATGTAACAAAAAATAAAGCACATTTGTCGAAAAGCGCAAACAATGTATAAAAAATTTGCAAAGAAGAGCGTAAAGTGTACCAACAAGTACACAAAATGTACTAAAGATTATAAAAACATCTACAAAAAGTACACAAAATGTACAAAAAAACATCAAATAGTACATAAAAGGTAACAAAAGGTAACATAAATTTTATGAAAAAGTAAATAGAAAGTACCACCGAAAATACAGAGTGTACCAAAAAGCACATAGAATGTAGACCCATATGTACATAGGTGTAACAAACAGTTACATAATGTGTACCAAGTTACATAATGTGTACCATAATGTGTACAAGTGTATCACAAATGTACTAAAAGCTACGTAAAGGGTACTTAAACTGTTCCAAAAAGTACGTATTTTATGCCAAAAGGTAGGTATTTTATGCCAAAAAGTACACCAACTGCACCAAAACGAGCATAAAGTTTAACAAAAAGTTCATATAGTGCTCCAAAAAAAGTACATAAAGTACTCCAAAAAAGTAATTTTTTGGTGAACTACGTTTTTCGACACTTTGTGTACTTTTCTTTGGTACACTTGATGTACTTTTTAATGCAGTTATGGTAACTTGATGTACTTTTCTGGCAACTGTATTTTTTGGTATTTCTGCATTTTGGATATTTTTGTAAATTGTTACAGTTTATGTACTTTCTGGAATTCTGGAATGCAATGCATGGCAAATTTTATGTATTTTTAGGTACATATTATGGTAAATAAAAGCTTTGTGTATGCCCAAGAAGTGAATGCCCATAAAGTGTATCACAAATGTACAAAAAGGTACTTAACTGTTCCAAAAAGTACGTATTCTGTTCCATACGGTACGTATTTTGTTCCAAAAGGTACGTATTTTGTGTCAAAAAGTATACAAACTGCAAAAAACGAAAGCATAAAAAAATGGTGTCCCATAACATCCCAGGAAGGGATTGAGGAGAGCTTCCCACAATCAGTGATATGTATGTGCGCTTTCACGTTTGTACACTCACTGATTGGGACCTACAGTTTTCCACCGGTTCCGAACGATATTTTGAGAAGATTTTTTCATGGCTAAGTACTCGATAGTGTCGCCATCACTAACCGTCGACAGAAATGTAAGGTGGTCTGAGCAGGGATCGAACCCACGTTCTCATGTACAAGAGCCACGCACACTAACCATTGCACCACCGACGGCCACAAAACGAGCATACAGTTTAACACAAATATAAGAAAAAGTTCATAAAATGTATCAAAAAGTACTTTTTTGGTGAACTTCGCTTTTCAACATATTATGTACTTTATCTTTCACAATGAGTATTTTTTGATACACTTTATGTACTTTAAGTGTAGATATATAAAGTGTACCAAAAAGTACATTTTTGGTGAACTTCGTTTTTCGACACTTTATGTACTTTTCTTTGGAATACTTGATGTACTTTTTGGTAGTATTTAAGTACTTTTTAGTGCAGTTATGATATACTTGATGTACTTTTCGTACACCTGTATTGTTTGATATTTCTGTATTTTTGATATTTTTGTACATTTTATGCAACTTTATGTACTTTCTGAAATATGCTTTGTATGGCAAATTGTATGTACTTTTAGGTAGATATTATCGTAAATACATGCTTCGTGTAGTTTCTGTCACATTTTATGTACTTTAGCGTAATTTTTATGTACTTTTGTGTACATAATACAAATTACTCTCTACATAATAGCTTTTCACGATGTGCGCACGATACGCCAGCTACTCCTTTTTACTCATTGGATATGGGAAAAAGCATGACGAAATGCATATATAAAAAAGAACGTAGCTCGCTCACGCACGCGTGCGTTGTTTTGTTTTATTCGAGTCTCATATTTCGGTTTTGTATTTACACTCTCACGACTAACTAGAAGGTTCGTTTTTTTGCTTTTCGTTTTACGGTTCGAACGAACTGTGAGCATGAGTTTTCGATGTCTGGTTTCACGTTTGTGTTTACGCATGTTCACAAACAGTTTATATGTTCGTCGTAAAAGTAAAATATAAAATTTGTTGGGGTAAACGAAAGTTTGTTTACAACAATACAAATGGCATTTGGGATAAATGTTTTTATTTGGGGGAAACATTTCAACTTTTAGCAGGTAACTATTTTTGCGCCAAACAACAAACTTGGTTGGTTCTTTGCATGTAGTGTCGTTGTCTCTAAGCGAGGTGACCGTTGCAGAATGAAATTAAAGAGAGAAGTCTCAAGAGTCACAGAATCTAACCAGTGCACCACCGACGGTCACAACGTTTGGTCCACGTTCTTTGAAAATATTCAAACCAGTTGTATTAACAAACAGTTTCATTAACCCCTAAGCAGGTAGAATGATACTTAACCTAAAACTTGTTGAGAACTACTGATAATATTTGCCAGAAACCAAGGGAGTTTGTTTTTATTTAAAACTTTATTGTCTAAATAAAAATCATCTAAAAACAAACTAATGAAAATTACATTATAGAGTTTGCGAATAAAACGTACACAGAGAGAATGTGAAGAGCTAAATACGTTTTCCACAAAAGGACGAATCGCATCACTTGGTGTGCAGGCAAGCGACCTAAATGGCGCCAGTCTTTTAATCAGACAATATTATATCACCCCGATTTTATTACTGCTGTGATTTCATAGAAGGAAGAAGAAGAAGAAAGAAGGGTAATTAATTAAGTAAATTAAAGCAGAAAAGATAAAAATAGGTTAAGCTGATGATTATTAAATAATGTATAAAATGCATTGGTGCACAGGGAATGACATCAAATTTGTAGTTGATGTGACTATCAGGGGGATATTAGACAAGTGTACAATAATGATATGCAAGAAAGAAGTTAGTTTTGGAATCGATAGGTAAAAAACTTGCATTACGTCACACTGGAAAAAGTTCAGTATATAAGTATTTTGTATTCGAATTTCAAATCAGTTCACACACAGAAAAATGTCATTGAGACAACCTACATACGAGGCATACGAAAAATTCGTTTGTTCCAAAAAATTTATTTTACAATTCTGTTGGAGCAACTTCCCAACCGAACAAATTCGTTTCCCACAACAAAGAAATGGTTTAAATGAGATAATCCCATCAGACTTGTTCTATCTACAAAACAGATGAGAGAAAGCTTCACTAAACAAAAAAGTATGACTAACAGCCCCATTCTGGCAGGGTTACAGAAGGAATTTTTTTGAAAAAAATAAATCTTTATCAGAAAAGTGAGGTTAAAAAATTGTTGCTTTTATTAAAATTAGCTTCCCAATGGGTTAAGAAAAATGAATACATTTATGCACTGGTTTATAGAATTTAGAAAGACCTTTATAATGACACCGATTTCAACCCGATCGGATTATAAGTACCTGAGATATGAGCGATTATATACTCAAGCTTTAAAGGCCTATATCTCAAGAAGTTGGAACGATCGCGGTGAATAAAAACTTTTTGAATTCAGCGCAGCTTTTATCGGTGGTGAAGTTTAAGTGTAGATCAGAGAGTTGGTGCTAATGTAAATTTCGTATTCTATTTACCGCGGATGCGCAGGTGTATTCTTCTCGCTTAGCATCTCAGGATGTCCCTTGAGGAAGGCAATATAGCATTCCACCTGTGCCTTTAAGGTGCGCGCAAATTTCCCAAGTAATAATGTATTTATTTTAATTCAATAAAACAAAAATACCGTTAGCTGTCCAACGAACTGTCACACTGCGCTCACTTTTTGACATTTATGAACAATATACTCTGGGAAATCATCATGAATAGATTCGCGCTTGAACAATGCTACCAAATTATCCAAATTTACCGTGAAAATCAGTCATTGATGAGCGCAACTTATAGACGACTCATACTCTCTAAACACCAACACATCGAAGGAATGTGCGTACTGAAGAGAATATCGCCGCTGTAACCGATAGTGTGGAAGAAGATCCAAATTTATCGATTCGTCGTTGTTTCCACTACGTTGAAAATTTTGCGCAAAGATCTTGGCCTACACCCGCATAAGATCCAGCTGTTGCAGGCATTAAAATCACGAGACCATCACATGTCGTTCTTTCGCCGATTGGACTCTACACGCTGAAAAATCTGTATTTTTGTTGTTTGGATGCAAATATAAAGTGTGTTTGGAGCTTGTCACAAATATAATATACTTGTGTCCAAACACATTGTGTTTGCTATCCAATATTACATGTTTGAGACACAATGATTAATATGTTATAATCAGGATTCGTATTTCGTGGGTAATGGGTTACCCAGGATAACCCATTATTATTGCCGTGGGGAATGGGTAGGGATCGTTTGCCCATTACCCACAGGGTATGGGGAAAATAATGGGTAGCTACCCACGAAAATGGGGAATTACCCATCACGATTGCTCATTACCCTCAGGGTAATGGGGATAAAAATGGGTAGCTACCCACGACAATTGGGAATTACCCATCACGATTACCCATTACCCTCAGGGTAATGGGGTAAATAATGGGTAGCTACCCACGACAATGGGGAATTATCCATCACGATTACCCATTACCCTCAGGGAAATGGGGAAAATAATGGGTAGCTACCCACGACGATGGGTAATGGGTTACCCAGGGTAATTCATGCCCATTTTGATCGATAATATGAAAAAAACTAGAAAAAATGTCTATATCTCGGCTAAAACTACATCTTTCTGAAAAAAAAAATCGCTAAAACGCCCTCACGTCTATATCTCGGAAACGAAGCGTCCAAAAGAAAAAAATAACCAATATTCCGAGTTTCCAAAGGTTTTTCACAAAGTGGTCCAATTCGAATGGAAGAATTTTTTCAAAAAAAATCGCCAAAATAAGAAAATCGCTAAAATAAAAAAGTGGCTCTAACTCGAAGTCGGTGCGTCCAATCGAAAAAATACTAAAAATTGTACCTCCAGAGGAGGCTTTACCCACTGGATGCCTTCAATATGCAATCACTTATAAAACAATCACTAAAACTAAATTATTTCGAATAAAAAATCGCTAAAACGCCCTCATGTCTATATCTCGGAAACGGAGCGTCCAATCGAAAAAATAACCAATTTCCGAGTTTCTAATGGTTTTTCACAAAGTGGTCCAATTCGCATTGAAGAATTTTTTCATAAAAAATCGCCAAAATAAGAAAATCGGTAAAATAAAAAAGATGCTATAACTCGAAAACGGTGCGTCCAATCGAAAATATAATAACAACTTTACTTCCAAAGGATTTTTTACCCACTGGATGTCTTCCGTATGGCACCACTTTTTTTTTTAAAAAATCGCTAAAACTAAAATTTTTCAAACAAAAAATGGCTAAAACGCACTCATGTCTATATCGAGGAATCGGGGCGTCCAATCGATAACAGAATCAAGGTTTTCGGATTTCGCATAAACAGGCCCAATTCGCATAGAAGATTTTTTACAAAACAAAAAATCGCCAAGGTAAAAATGCAAAATGAATTAAAGATCTGCTGCTTTTATGTTTCTTTGTTGTTTGTCTCGTTTTTGTTTTTAGCGGGTTTCGACAAAAAAATCCATATTTGGGTCTCAAAAACATACACATATTATAGCCTATTAATCATTGTGTCTCCAACATGTTATATTGAAAGCAAACACAACGTATTTGGGCACAAGTATAGTATATTTGCGTCAAGCTACAAACACATTCCACACAATAAAAAGACAGATGTTTCAGCGTGTATGCAACTATTTTCTCCCATGTCTGGTTTTAATTAAAATTTATAAATTTGAATTGATATTTTTGAAATTTCCATGATTTATAATAAGCAAAGTTATGACTCTTTTCCATCTTTCGTGATATACGCGCAGCCTAAAACTATGCTACTTATTGTTTTTACCAATTCTCACTACACTATTAATATTAAAGTTATAGCCACACTCTGAAAAACGACGGCCCCAGCAACATATATGTTTGCAAACATTGTTAACGTAAATTAAAGATCTGCTGCATTTTGTTCCTTTATTGTCTGTCACGTGTTAGTTTTCAGCAAACAAAGCCACGTTGGGTCTCAAAAACATATATTATAGCCTATTAATCACTGTGTCCCAAACATGTTATATTGAATAACAAACACAATGTGTTTGGACACAAGTATACTATATTTACGACAAGCTACAAACACGTTATATTTGCACCCAAAACAACAAAAAGACAAATTTTTCAGCGTGCTAGTACCACGTAACTGTTAGAACTTCAAGCGACTAAACTTTAATACTAAATTTGAAACTCTCTGTTGCTACTCATATTTAAGCTCAACTTAAATCTAATACTGCATTCACACTGCAGGAGGATCCTCTAATTTTGAGTAAATGCAAAACAGATAAATGGTTTCCCATTACATCCCATGAAGAGGCCGGGGAGAGCTTCTCACAATCACTGAGCTGTGCGCTGTCCAGTTTTTCACTCACTGATTGGGACCTACAGTTTTACACAGATTCCGAACGGTATTTTGAAAAGCTTTTTCATGGCTATATACTCGATAATGTCGCCGTCACTATACGAGGTGACCGCCGCCGAAAGAAATTTTTTTTTTTTTTTGAAGGTGGTCAGAGCAGGGTTCGAACCCAGGATCTCATGTACACTAACCATTGCACCACCGACGGCCACAGATGTTTGGTCAAACGAAATCTCCAAACAGGAGATGCAGTGTGTTCAGGGCTTACCAGTTTTTCGTAAAAACCCCCGTTTGCTTTTTCTTTGTCTATCTCTTTGCCTTTATCTTTGCTTTTACCTCCACCTTTACTCCTTACAATTTAAAAAGCCAAGTAGTGCGACTTTACCAGATATAATGACCGGAAAAAGTTAATCTCCCATGAGCCTTTATTAAAAATTCAAAAAAAAAGGACATTTTTCACCGTTTAACATAAAATATCTATGCATATTAACACAGATTCCCAGCTACACTTAATTTTTAACAGGACACTCGTCCTGGAAATTTGTAAACACAAAAAAACATCGCCAACATCAAATTGCTTATCACCAAAATCAACAATGCAACAATTCAAAACAAAAACAATATTATTATCATGTAAAGCAGAAAAGGAAGTTAATGAATTGATAATAACGTGAAATTGCAAACAAAAAACAAACAAAAATCTGCCAGTAACTTAAAATGTCAAAACAATCTAAAAACAAGATACGAACTAGACAATCGACGGAGATTGTTCAGTATTGCATGATTTGTATGAAGGCAAAGATTTGAGCTGAGAAAAAGGCAAATTAATGTTAACATTAAATTGTGTAGAAAAAGAGTGGGGAGGGGAGAAGAGAAGAGAAAACGTCAAAATAGCGGAAGCATCAGGAAGAAAAACTAAAGCAAAATCTAAAAAGTTGTAAAGTCCTTTAAAAAACTGAAGCAGAATAAGGAAACGGAGGAGGAGAAGCAGAAGCAAGGGCCTCAAACACAAGTACACAATTTAACAATCTCTTACTCACACAATCACGACTACTGGTATACAATATTTAAGGGAGGCATTTATATTAAATTTTACACAAATACAAACATATATGTGTTTGTGTGTGAGCGTACTTCTGTTTTCAACAGGAAACGGAAATGATATTTAGGGTCGACAAGAAATAAAATGATGAAGGTTTTTTTATCATGTCTTTATGTTAATGTATTGTTGCACACAAAACATTTGAAAGTTGATTATTATCAAAATGAAAATAACTACTGCTTAGTTGATATGCATTAGTTAATGAGAACTACGTTTATGATAAAGATTAACATATTAACTAGGGTAGTTGTTCCTGACAACAAAAATAACAAGGCAGTTATTCCTAACAACATTACCTCAAAAAATTGTAAACTCATTTAAAATTAACTACGATTTTGTTGACAGAACTTCCCCAACATAACAATGTTTGTAGTTCAAATTAACTCCAGAGCTTTGTTAGTAACAACAAATATTTAATTAAAAAAGTCATATGATAAAAATAACCAGGCAGGTAGTTGTTCCTGACAACATTACGTTAGTAATTGTTATACTAAAAATTGTTGGTTATTTGTTGTAACAAATAACTAAACAGTAGGGTAATTTAAAATTAACTACGATTAACTACGAAATCGTAGTTAATTTTAAATTAAAAAAAATAAATGGTCTCCCATGAAGGAATTGGGGAGAGCTTCTCACAACCAGTGCGCTTTATAGTTTTATACTCACTGATTGGGACCTACAGTTTTACACCGGTTCCGAACGGTGTGTCGCCGTCACTAAGCGAGGTGACCGTCGTCGAAAGAAATTTTAAAGTGGTCGGAGCAGGAATCGAACCCAGGATCTCCTGTACAAGAGGCGCGCACACTAACCACTGCACCACCGACGGTGGTTAAGTTATTTGTTACAACAGATAACCAACAATTTTGAGTATAACAACTACTAACGTAATGTTGTCAGGAACAACTACAAAAATATGTTTGTAGTTCAAGTTATTAAATTATTAAATCAAATTATCAAATATTAAATTTTAAAAAATCATATGATAAAAATAATAATTAATAATTGTTAAATTCAAAATTTTTGTTTTTGTTTTGTTTATTTGTTGTAACAAATACCTTAAACGTAGACAATATAAAATTAACTACGATTTTGTTGTTAGTTCTTCTCCAACATAACTATGTTTGTTTATTTGTTGTAACAAATAATTCAAAATTAGATAATTTCAAATTAACTAAGATTTTGTTGATAGATCTTCCCCACCATAACTATGTTTGTAGCTAAAATTAACTACAAAGAGACGTGAATAAACTCAACAAATATTCAGCCTTATTACGAATGTCGTTCTCGTATTGACTACGACACTTTTGTAAAAGATTAAAGGTAACACGCCAACTTTGTCTTTAATCTTTTACAAAACTGTCGTAGTCGAAATTCGAGAACGACATTCGTAATAAGGCTGATTTATTAATTTTACGAAAAGCATGTGATTTGATTTAGTGGCCGTCGGTGGTGCAATGGTTAGTGTGCGCGGCTCTTGTACATGAGAACGTGGGTTCGATCCCTGCTCAGAAAACCTTATATTTCTTTCGACGGCGGCAACCTCGCTTAGTGATGGCGACACTATCGAGTACTTAGCCATGAAAATGCTTCTCAAAAAACAGTTCGGAACCAGTGTAAAAATGTAGGTCCCAATCATTGAGTGTAAAACTAGAAAGCGCACATCTCACTGATTGTGAGAAGCTCTCCCCAATTCCTTCATGGGATGTTGTGGGACACCATTTTTTTTTTTTTTTTGATTTTATAAGAAATATGAAATAATCTCATAAATGCCCACCTGCAATTATGTACACTATTTCACACTATTTCAATTATTGTTAACAACTAAAACAATAGTTACAAATTATTAACATAGTCAAATTACATTATCTTTTGAAACCAACTATGTATATGGTTAACTACGCATCTAAGGAAATTTGTAAGTGAATGATGTTTGAAGTTAATTTATTTTCAAATATTAATTTGTTTACGTTGCCGTTTGTGGTTAGTGTGCGCAACTCTTTTACTCCAGAACGTGGGTTCGATCCCTGCTCTGACCACCTTAGATTTCTTTCAACGACGGCCACACTATCGATTTATTAGCTATGAAAACAGTTTCTCAAAAACAAAAACACTCGGAAACGGTGGAAAACTTTAGGTCGAAAACATACATAAATAAAAACCATAGATGATTCATTTGCTTAATCTCCATTATCACCAGAGGGTGAAGGCTTTTTCCGTGCGAACATTTTTCACTCGGATGGGATGATAAGCACTCAAACATAAATTTGGAACGAAGTCCCTTATCGCACGTTGGGGAGGAGGGGGCCTAACTGAAAAATTTTTAAACAACTTTTTTTTAACTACTTTATTACAACCCATTATTATCAACTATATTGGGTAATTTTGCTTTGGTTTGGTTTAAAGGGAAGTTTTCTAGGGTGAGCCTGTGTATTACATATTGTAGTCTTGAACACAATAAAAAGTAAACTTAGAAAAGCCAAAATGCAAGACTGGCAAATACCTAAAATACAACCCTGAGCATGGAGTTACATTTGGCAGCACTCTTACACTCGTACTTTTGTTTTGTGTCGAGACTAAAACATTTTTTGTTTAATGGGAAATTTTCTAGGTGGCGCCTGGTTATTACATATTGTAGTTTGAACCGAATAAAAAGTACATTTAGAAAAGCCAATGTGAAAGAAGTTTAAAAAAATAACATCTTAAAGAAGTACCTTTGCTTAAAAAAGTAAATTTTCTTACAAAAAATACCTTTTCCAAACAAAACGTATTTTTTAAATAAGTACCTTTCTTAAAAAATACATTATCTTACAACAAATTGCTTTTTCTTAAAAACTACCTTTTCTTTAAAGAGTACCTTTTTTGTAAAACAAAATAACTTTTCTTGAGATAAGTACCTAAAAAGCTTTTCTTCAAAAAAAAACTACCTCCTACAAAAACTACCTTTTCTTACAAAAATTCCTTTTCTTAAAAGTACCATTTCTTAAAAATAAAGTACCACCTTTTCTTTTGTTTTCTTGAGATAAGTAGCCTTCCTGAAAACAAGTAAATTTTCTTAAAAAAATAACCTTATCCTAAAAAGAGTACCACTCCTTTAAAAAGTACCTGTTCTTAAAAAAGTAATTTTTGTTAAAAAAAATTCATACTCTTAGGCTTTTTCTTAGCTTAGTGACGGCGACACTATCGAGTATTCAGCCATAAAACAGCTTCTCAAAATACCGTTCGGAACCGGTGTAAAACTGTAGGACCCAATCAGTGAGTGTAAAACTACAACTCACTGGTTGTGAGAAGATCACCCCAATTCCTTCATGGGATGTAATGGGAAATATCATTACGTTTTCCGAATTTCAATTGATAGTTTCCGAATTTCAAATGATTTGTTTCTGCATTTCAATTAATATTTTGGGATTTTCAGCTTGAGTTTACTAAATTTCAATTGATTTCTTCTGAATTTCAATTGATATTTTCTGATTTTCAAATAAAAATTCTAAAATTCAATGGGTATACCCATACACACCCGTGTTTCCTCCAAAAAGAATGATTGACGACTGAATGCATGAAACTAAAACGCAAAAGGTCAGTCAACATAAGAAACCCTTAATTCATTTACACACTAATTCAGAAATATTTATGAATCAGTGACTGAAAGCATAATGCAAAAATATAATAAAATATAACAAAATAAAATAAAATATAATATAATAAAATGTAACAAAAATAATACACTTGCTATAACATTGGCTTAGGCCGTTAACAATCTCTCTTTGTGCCTCTTTTATTACTTTGCTCTCGACAGATCATAGCGAAAACAAAATAACTCCAAACAGGACAAAATTCTGAATTTTCAGCGTGTTGTATTTTTTGTTATATGAAGCTACTAACAAAAAGATGTTGTAAATGAGAAACGAAGGTAGAGCTAGAAAGAGGAGAGAAACCCCGACGACGACAACTGCAATGAGTTACACTGTGCACCGCCCGGCCACTTACCTAGAACGCTAAGGCGGTGATGAGACGTCACAAACTTCGAAACAATCGTCCGTCAACGTGAGTTCATATCCTGTTGCCGACTGTTTACATTTTTTTCCAATTCTCCTGATTTGTGTAGCTTGTAAGAAATATAATAAGAACCTAACATAGATTCAAAGGATAATATCCTGCAAAAACCTTGCTTAACAAGTAGCATAATATTGACCACAACAAACGCCGTACGTCATTTCCCATTAAATCCCATGAAGGGATTGGGGAGAGCTTCTCAGAAACCAGTGAGCTGTACTCGACCTACAGTTTTACACCGGTTCCGACCGGTATTTTGAGAACCGTTTTTCCATGACTAAATACTCGATAGTTTCGCCATCAGTACGCGAGGTGGCCGGTGTCGAAAGAAATGTTATGCTGCCACAGCAGGGATCGAACCCACGCACACTAGCCATTGCACCACCGACGGCCACAACCAAAACAATCCGTGACAACAAATAAAGTGTTGTCGTTGGACGGAAGTGCCTTCAATGAAATCATCATTCAGTATAACTTTGGTTGACGCCTAACGTTACGCTATCATGGTCGACTAGAAATATCGACCGAATGGGGGTCCCGTAATTACATCCCACCAAAACTAAACTTTTTAAAAAAAAACATTTTTGTACCTTTTTTATAGTTTTTATTTTGTATCTCTGTTTGTTATTCGACCTTTCTAACTTAACGTTTCTTTTTTTTTTTAATTTAAAATTTGAAATCTTCACCGGAATTCTCTAACTTTTTAACGACGAAAATCGGTAGTTAAATTGACAAAATTCTGAAATTTTGTATTGAAATTATACGAATTTGGACAATTTAACTACCGATTTTTGTCGTTAAAAAGTTACAGAATTCTGGTGCTAGTTTTTTTTTTATTTTAAATTGTTTTGTCGGTTTAAATACTTTTGCAATATTTTACTAATGTATTGATGTTGTTGTGTAAATGTTAAAAAAAGTAGTCGGGAAAGTGAAAGAATTTTTTTCTTGGAAGCTAAAATTCAGCTCAAAGTGGTGCAATAAAAGTGCTGAAAATGTAATACCATTGTAATGATTGAGAAAGATTTATGTAAAATATTTTATATTTAATACAAATTCTATATCTCACACAGTCTACTTTGTCAAATTTTCTAGAACAAAAGTGTTTGGAAGTCTTTAATCGAGTTTGCCAATTTATTTACAAATTCTATTAGAGCATTACAACTCTTACAAACTCAACTATATAAGTATATAATAAACAAAAGGACCTCATTTCTCCATTGGTTTAACACTTGTGAATTAAACCCTCCGCCCACTCTTAACGAAGTTCCCTTCAAAGCTGAAAATTGCTTAAACTAAAGTCGACAAATAAAAAAGAACTATTCACTTTTAGTTCGTCCCGTTTGGTAGAATCCTTACAAGATGACAAAGTAAATAAAATAGTTAAAGGACTTTAGCTAAAACGAGCAAACACAAATAGTTGTAAAAATAAAACATGTTCTCTACTCCTTGTGAATTTTACACTCGAAAAAATATTTGGTTGCGGATAATTGCAAATATCACACTTGTAATTAAAATTAGAATTACATGTACTACACTCATATTGTATGCCGAGGAACAAATTCGGTTGGAACTCACGTCTCATGAGCTGTGAGTGACAGTTGTTGTTCTAACGATCTACTAAAAATCTTAACATCTTAAAATGTACAGTTAGTGTGGAACAATGTTTCGCATATACAAGGTGTTTCAAAAGAAGTCATCTGATGTTGTTTGGCTCTCACTTTTTTTCTAACTGAAAAATTTCGATTCTGTTTTTTGATTATGTTTATTTGAACCTTTAGAATTTTTTTGGTTAAGTTGAGAAGATGATATCGGTTAAATGGGCTCCGTCACAATTGATTACCATACGGGCTCGTTTTATGGCATTTTTCATCACTTCGGCGAGAACTTCGGGCGACAGATTCTCGCACTCGTGTCGAATGTTGATGTTGAGGGCTTCCAGGGTCTCGGGCTTGTTCACGTAAACACGGGACTTCAAAAAACCCCACAAAAAAAGTCTGGAACGGTTAAATCGGGCGATCTTGCGGGTCAGTGCAAATCGCCAAAACGAGAGATGAGGCGACCCGGGAACGCCGCCTTCAGAATATCGGTTGTGGCTCGCGCAGTGTGTGCCGTTGCTCCGTCCTGTTGAAAAAACTCGGTTAAGATGGCCCTATGGCGCGCACCGTCCACTGTTGTAGTTTGACCAGCGGCGTTCTCGAAAAAAATTGGCCCGATGACTCCTCCAGCGTGAACAGCGCACCATGCAATCACTTTCAGCGGGTGTAATGGCTCCTCATGCATCACTCGTGGATTTTCGGTGCCCCAGAAGCGATAGTTCACGTACCCGCTGAGGTGGAAATGAGCCTCATCGCTCATTATGATTTTGGTGGAAAAATCGTCCACTTCGTCCACGAGGCGTAGGTTACACGCGTTTGGCGGTCGACAGGCAGCAGCGGATGCACGGACTGGACTTTGTATGGGAACATGCGCAGGTCTTTGACCAAAATTCGCCATAGGGACGACCGGCTGATGGCTAATTGCGAGGCATGGCGTCTGGTCGATGTTTCCGGCGACATCTCGACATCCTCGGCCACAGCGGCGATATTCTCCGCAGAACGGCCGCTCCGGGGCCGGCTACTCCTGGCAACGTCTCGTGTGGTCCCATACTCTTCAAGGTTAGTGGCCAAACGGTGCAGTGTTTGCGCAGTCGGTGTCGGACGGCCGGGGAATCGGCGACGGTATTCGCGCTGCGCCAACACCACAGACGACTTGTTACGCAAAAAATAGACACGATTATTCCGCGTTCTTGGGGAGTGTATCGCTCCATGGCTTGTTTACTTGTATTCTACATCCGTCTAGTCCACAAATGTCAAAACAGATTTGACATTGGCGGCCATTTGCAAAAATAAGAGCATCTTCCAATAGGGTGGTCACTTTTGAAACACCCTGTACTTATATTTGTCGCTGCATAAGAAAACCCACCTACTGTATCAAAATAAGTTTTTGAGTAAAACGCAATTAAAGTTCCCCTCCTGTCTTGTATTTTCATAGTTTACTGTTTTATACAGGGTGTCCCCTAAACTTTTGTCTAAACTTAAACACGTGATAGCTGAGAACAAAAGCTACAATGTTTGTTCTTAAGCCAATTGCCTAGGTGGCTTCGTTTTCAAGATATTCGTGTTTAAAATAATTGAATTTTTGAATGCATTTTCAATAAATGCATAATCTACTTTTTAACTGAAAAAGAAATATCATTGAAAATTGCTTCAAAATTGATTTTAAATCAAATGCGACAGGAAATGATACAACTACAACTGAAATAAGAGACCGCTTATCTAAGTGCATAACGCAACAAGGCTCTCATTTTGAAAATTTTCGTTAATTGAAAACATTTAAAAAAAAAATCGTTTTCATTTCAAACGAAAAAATTAATTATTTAAAATCAATTTTGAAGCAATTTTCAATGATATTTCTTTTTCATTTAAAAAGTAGATTATGCATTTATTGAAAATGCATTCAAAAATGCAATTATTTTAAACACGAATATCTCGAAAACGAAGCCACCTAGGCAATTGGCGTAAGAACAAACATTGTAGCTTTTGTTCTCAGCTATCACGTGTTTAAGTTTAGACAAAAGTTTAGGGGACACCCTGTATAATTGCATTTTTACATTACTTTCCAATGTTTTTGAGACTTGCGAGCGGTTTCATATGAAAATTTAAAGTTTTTTACATAAAAATCCAAAAAACAGTGAATTCATGAAATTTGCCACACTACGTGGGTTTTCTTAAGCAGGGTCAATTGTTCCAGGGATGGTCAAACTCGTAAATTCTCCATCTTGAATTTGTGTATTTCCTTTTAGTCCTTTTCGAAAAGATGGCCAAGAAAATCCACTTAATTGGCTGCTAGTGTGGCATTGCCGTCGGTGGTGCAATGGGTAGTGTGCGCGCCTCTTGTACTTGAGATCCTCGGTTTGATCCCTGCTCAAACCACCTTACAATGTCTTCCGACGGCGGTCACCTCGCATAGTGACGACGATACTATCGAGTATTTAGCCATGAAAATGCTTCTCAAAAATACCCTTCGGAACCGGTGTAAAAGTGTAGGTCCTAATCAGTGAGTATAAAACTGGAAAGCACACAGCTCTGGTTGTGAGAAGCTCTCCCCGATTCCTGCTAGGGATGTAATGGGAAACCATTTATTTTTTTTAGTGTGACAGAATGTTGCCTGCTAGCGGCTCATATCGTAGTAGAAGATCAGAATCCTTTTTATTCTATTTAAAAATGTCCTTTTAGTTATTGGTTGAAAACTATTTTCAAAAACATTCATCACAACGACCAATTTTAATTATAAAATATTTTGCACGTACACCATTTCCAATTGAATTTCAAAAAATATCAGTTAAATTTTGAAAAATATTAACTGAAATTTGAAAATTATATGTGAAAATTAAAATAGACCAATTGTAATTTGAAAATTCTGTTTGAAATTTAAAATAAAACAATTGAAATATAAAAAAATATCAATTGAAATTTAAAAGACATCAATTGATATTTAAAAGACAACAAACAATTGAAATGTAAAACGAACATAAACATAAAAATAAAATCGCTTCTATCGAAAATCTATGGTTCTCAAAGGGTTAAGGAAAACAAACATATGGTTACAATAATATTTTGAATATATTAAAGAACCCCTTACACCAATGTTGCTGCTTTGCGGAAATTATGTCGCACCAAAATCGCAAAGTAATATTTTATTGCAACACACAACGATTTCCGCATAGTGGTCGCTTTGGTTTGGCGCGTGCTTTACGTCAGCTAACAACTTACTCAGAAACATTTTGATGGAATTTTTTGTTGTTATTTATTTACCTGAAAAGGAAAAGAGGGGTATTAATTATAAGTTCTAAAGTTTTATAATTTTTAAATTTATGGTTTAACAGCAAAATAAAATACATTTTAGCAGGTCCTATTAAGGGTCAAATAGAGACCTTTTTTTTTTTCTTCTTCGAACTGTAAATTCATTTATTGCCCATATTCAGTTATGCAAATATCAGTTCTCATATATATGTTCATCTTTTCCCTAGCGTCCAGTGACAATTCTAGAGTTACAATTCCTCCTCCTACTCCTTTCAAAATAGAGTAGAATTCACAAAGGTTTTCATCTAATTGAACAATGTTTACCTAATCAAATGTATCATACGCAGGGCTTTCTATAGATCCTGGAAAATATTGGCCGTCGGTCGCTAAACATTGAGTTGAGTTGAAACATGAGTTTATTAAAAAACTGTCCGTACACGTTGAAAAATTGCTCCTTTTTTGTTGTTTGGATGCAAATATAACGTGTTTGTAGATTGTGGCAAATATAGTATACTTGTGTCCAAACACACTGTGTTTGCTATTCAATATTACATGTTGGAGCCACAATGATTAATAGGTTATAATACATATTTTTTTGTGACCCACATGTCCACGTGACAGACAACAAAAAAACAAAAGAGCAACAGATCTTCACTTCATGACAACAATGCTTGCAAACATATACATGTTTCTGGCAAAATGTAATGTTTTTTAAGAAAAAAAATAACAGACAACAAAGAAACAAAAAAGGAACAGATCTTCACTTCATGACAACAATGCTTGCAAACATACACGTGTTTCCTGCAATATGTTGCTGGTGCCGATTTTTTTCAGCGCTTATGTAAAGAGTCAAGGATTATTGTGATATATCAACATGGAAAATCTCACAGTGGGGTATAGTTTAGAAAATTTTCCAAAGTTGACTACTTTTCGGTTTTGTTCCCCAGCAACATTTTACCATTTACATGTTTGCAAACATTGTTTTCTTGAATTGAAGATCTGCTACGTTTTGTTTCTTTATTGTGACAGACAACAGTGTTTTCAGCAGTTTTCAACAGAAAAAAAAACCACATTTGGGTCAAAAATAGATATATTATAACCTATTAATCATCATTGAGTGTAAAACTAGAACGCGCACAGCTCACTGGTTGTGAGAAGCTCTCCCTAGGCCCCTCGTGGGATGTAATGTTATATTGAATAACAAATACAATGTGTTTGGACACAAGAATACTATATTTGCGACAAGCTACAAACACGTTATATTTGCATCCAATCGACAGCAAAAAGCCAAATTTTTCAGCGTGTAGAGTTATTGTTTGTTTTTTTTTATTTATTTTATGGCCACTGAGATGAAGTTTATTGATATTCAGGTATAAAAATATTATAATAACGCCAATGCTTGCTCTTTGACAAATTTCAATACTACCTGTATGCAATTCACCTGCAGTAATTCCATGTATCTGTAAAGTTGTGTGTTATGGAGGATTTTGGGCATAAAACCTGCAAATTAAGACCTATTGGTATAAAATATGTCAACAGGAGAAAGAGAATTTCCTAATCTACTTATGGTTTAAAGTGCTTGAGGAACCACCATAATTATTCCCGTTTTAAAACTACAGAATTTTACTTTTGGGTATTATTTGATGCACAAAATTGACGCTATCTTCTGAAGGTGCAATTTCGGGCAGGCAAAAGTTACCCTCAGAAAATGGTAAGCACACTTGTATTTCAAATTATGTATCAAATTCTTTGACTGCTTCTGACGCATAAAAGTTATATTGGTTTAAAGTACAGCTTTTCAAAAGTGATATTTTTGAAAATATTTATTACATCCAAACTGTATTTTGGAGAAACGAAAGTTAGACGATTTAGATTCAATTGCGGTAATTCGATTTATCTGCCTAATGGTGGGTTATAGAGGATTTTTGGGTATAACACCGGCAAATAAGCTCCGGTTGGCATAAATTATGCCATGAGGACAACAAGAATTTCCTCATCTTTCCAGCTGCGTACTTTCTTTTTTAAAATGACACAATAGTCACGATTTAAAACTACATAACTTGACTTCTTTCACTAAATTGCCGATATCTTCTGAAGGCGCAATTTCGCGCGGGCGAAAGTTACCACCAGAAAATGGCAAATGTATGTACCTACATTTGCAATAATGTTTCAAAGACATTGACTGCTTCCGACACGCAAAAGTTATATTGATTCAAAGTCAACTTTTTTTTCAAAGGTGATATTTTTAAAAGTATTTGTTACAACCAAAGTATATTTTGCAGAAATGAAATTTAGACGTCATATTAACACAATAAAACACTTTCTAATTTAAAAAAAAAATTATAGCAATAAATCTAAAAATGTTTGAGTTACAGCTCAAGAAAATCCAAAATTGAAATCATATTTATTAAATTTTTAAAATTTGAAAAATCTAATATTTGTAAAACGAAAAACGATTAAGCTTTCTGTGCGCATTATTGAAGAACTGCTTCAAAACGAGTAAAAAAACTTAAAAGCAAAAAAAAATTTTAAAAATTTATTTTCTTGGAAAATGAAAAGTAATCTTCTTTGGAAAACTTTCTAAAATATACCACTTTGTAGGATTTTCAATGTTGATATATCCTAATAATCTTTGACTGTTTAGCTACAATCGGTTTTTTACAGAACTTAAAATTTTTTATCAGATCAAAAGTCATCGACTTTGTGTAATGCCAGTGGTGTAATGGTCAGCGTGCATGACTCTTGTACATGACAACGCGATTTCAATCCCGGCCTTGGCCACCGACACTATCGTATACTTAGCCATGAAGAAATTTCCGCTCGGAACCGGTGTTAAATAGTAGGTTCCAATCAGTGGGTGTAAAAAAACTAGAAAGCGCACAGCTCACTGGTAGTGCGAAACTCTCCCCAATCCTTTCGTGAGATGTAATTGGAAACCTTTTAGTTTATTTATTAAAGTTCGGATTCGATGTAAAACTGTAGGCTCTGAGCAAAGAGTGAGACGCTCCTCCATGTCTCTTCAAGGGATATAATCGAAAATTTAGTACATATTTATTTTAGTCATTTGCATTTTCTGTTAAGGTTATGGTAATAAAACAAAGTGATTCCTGTTAATGCTGGTAGGCAACAAAAATTTTTGACTTATGTTAACATTGTTCTTCAGATCTGTTAAGTTAAAGGAATCCCATGAGGAAAATTACTAAAACCAATAGCAGTATCTGAGTTGAGTTGTGAAATAGGCAACACAAATGTTGGACTTATGTTAACAGAACAGTTAACAGAATCCCATATGGAAAATTACTAAAACCTATAGCGGTATCTGCGTTGAGTTGTGAAATAGGCAACACAAATTTTTGGCTTATGTTAACATTGCTCTTCAGATCTGTTAAGTTAACAGACTCCCTTAAGTAAAATTAATAAAACCAATAGCAGTATCTCAGTTGAGTTGTAAAAATACTAACATTTTGTTTTGAGTCTATTTTTTCAAATAGTTTTCAAGTTTTACTTACAGTGAACTAATGCTTGATGAATGTTTTAAACTGCAGCTCTTGCAAGAATTTAATGAACAAATTTGTTGTTTCGATCTGTTTTTTTTTATTGAAAGAAAGTTTGTAATTTCAATCCCTTTTAGTTGTTGTTTGCGTTTTATATTTGTTCCGATTAGGAGAAGAGAGAAAACTTGGAAATTGAAATTACATTTAAAACATTGATCAATCTACACAATGTCCAATTGCAATGAAAAACATATGAACTTAAGTTTAAAAGATTGGAAATGAAATTTGAAAATTCTATTTGAAATTGTTAAAATTTAAAAATATCTATTGAAATTTAAACCCCATCAATTGACATTTACCACACACCAATTGAAATTTAACACACATCAATTGAAATTTAAGACACCAATTGAAAGGTTAAAGAAATAAATTAAAATTCAAATAACATCAATTGAAATTTAAAATGCATTAATTGAAATTTAAGACACCAGTTGAAATGTAAAATACATAAATTTAAATTTGAAACACATCAATTGAAATTCAAGAACATTAATTGATTTTTAAGACTCATTTTAAATCTAAAAGACATAAATTTAAATTTAAAACCCATCAATTGAAATTTAACACACATCAATTGAAATATAACACACGTCAATTGCAATTTAAAATACATCAATTGATATTCAAAAGACATCAATTGAAATTTAAAATTCATCAATTGAAATTACAGACATCAATTGAAACGTAAAAAAAATAAATTGAAATTCAAAAGACATCAAATTTACCTTAATTGAAATTTAAGACATCAATTGAAATGTAAAAGACATAAATTTAAATTTAAAAGACATCAATTAAAATTAAAAAGGCATCAATTGAAATTTAAAAGCCATCAACTGAAATTAAAGACATCAATTGAAACGTAAAAAAATAAATTGAAATTCAAAAGACATCAAATTACATTAATTGAAATTGAAGACATCAATTGAAATGTAAAAGACATAAATTTAACTTTAAAAGACATCAATTAAAATTAAAAAGGCATCAATTGAAATTTAAGACATCAATTGAAATTAAAAAGGCATCAATTGAAATTTAAGACATCAATCGAAATTTAAAAGCCATCAACTGAAATGTAAAAGAAATAAATTGAAATTCAAAAGACATCAATTCAAATTTAAAATTCATCAATTGAAATTTAAAAGATATCAATTGAAACGTTAAAGAAATAAATTGAAATTCAAATGACATCAATGAAATTCAAATTGCATTTATTGAAATTTAAGACACCAATTGATATGTAAAATACATAAATTTAAATTTGAAAGACATCAATTGAAATTAAAAAGACACCAATTGAAATTTAAGACACCAATTGAAATTTAAGGCACCAATAGAAATGTAAGAGACAAATTTAAATTTAAAAGACATCAATTGCAATTTAAAATTCATGAATTGAAATTTCAAAGACATCAATTGAAACGGAAAAGATATAAATTCAAATTTAAAATTCATCAATTCATATATAAAAGACATCAATTGAAATGTAAAAGAAATAATTGAAATTCAAAAGACATCAATTGAAATTTAAAATTCATCAATTGAAATTTAAAAGACATCAATTGAAACGTAAAATAAATAAATTGAAATTCAAAAAACCTCAATTGAAATTTAAAGAACATCAATTTAAAAGACATCAATCAATACACCAATTCAAAGGTTTGAAATGAGAATCACCACAACAGCTGGTTAATTAATGCACAGAGGAGAAGTGACATTTGATTAAACTACATTAAACGAAATTGCTAAAATAGGAATTTTTAATCATTTTCAAACATAAAATACAGGAAGCCTTAAACACTGGTACACCGACTTGGCTAAAACGAGGTACGTGCCCCTTTTCTATATATGTATGTATTTCGGGATATTACAAACATCAATGCAAACATATCATAACCCTACCTTAATACGATGTAATATAATGCACCTTCAGTCCTTAGCAATATGTGACATATTGCATACTTTAAGGATTTGTAGCCTAGCATACTATTAGGCTTAATAATTCAAACAACACACAGTTGACATCTCTCATATTTGAACATCTGAGATTTATACACAATTTAGTCTATTGTATACACACAACAAATCGCCATTATCTTAAATTACACAATGAAACGTAAACATAAAATTATATAAAATCTAAAGTATACTTTTAGGATTTTCAAGAGCATTGTCATCAATTTATTGTCATTTTCAGCTTTGCCATTAATTTGGAGTAAACAATAATTAATGTCATTTATTTGTAAGAAACTTAATTGAGTGAATTACTTGGGCAAAGACAAACAGGCGAACATAAAACCAAACAATGAAGTTTACTTTAAGGATTTACTTGTTGGCGTAGCATACTTTTAGGCCCACAAAATGGAGACACCACCTTAAACAGAGAAAGAGAGAGCTGCAGCATGAAGTTTAGGTGTTGTTGCGCCGTTTCTGTTGCTTTGAAATTAAATCTTATTAATTAATGAGAAACAATGTAGTGTAGTTTAAAGATATCATTTTAGCAAAGCATATTTTTAGGCGAACAAAGTGGAGCAGACAGTCGCAAGAAGTAATTAATGTTGGTGTTGCTATGGAATTTCATCTTATTAATCAACAATGTACTTTGTACCACCTCCTAGAACCTAGGTATGTCCTTTTGTTTAACACAAACTCTTTATACAATTTGTTAAATTTTTCATTAAAATTCCATGGATTTATTAACCAACAAAACATAAAATACATAACTGCTGGTCTCCTTTGTGGATAATAATTCTACAACCATTTATCTCAAAATGTTTCCATTTCCTTTTGGCTGTATCGAGTGGGTCTTTTGATGGTTGGCTAAGGCCTACCGACACGCATAAATGCAGCTAGGGGATGTTGGAAACAGTACATGCGCAAAATTTTAAACAATAACGACAAAGGCAAAAATTATAATATATATAGACGACAAATACAAAATAAAAAACAAGGAAAAACCATAAAAGTATTTTAAGAAAAAGTCCAAACAAAAGAGACACAAAAACACAAGTATCTACCCAAGAGAATTTCACTTTTTCTTCTCCAGTCTCTATTTTCTTGTGGGTTAGTTAATGTAGAACGTGCAGCAGCAGCTATAAACATGAAGCGACGTCTGTCGAATTGGCAAAATGTGCCACTAATGCTAAAGGACAGGCGACAGGACATGCCAGGACAGGCCAGGCCACTTCGTGACAACTTTGGGGAAAAACAAAATGAAAAAAGTTGCCACTTAAGCAGAATAAATATTTAAAAACGTGAGCACTGAAGTTATCGTGTTCAGATACGTGTTCTACATATCTGGTGTTCTTGCCAGCGTTTGCTGGCTTCAGGGAAAGAGTTTTTAATTGAATTACCCCAAGAATTTCGACTATTTCGTTAGCTATTCCATGCAACAATATTTGTTGGAAACAACATGTTGGAAATGGAAGGGAAATTGACCAAATTTGTACGAATTAGGATCAATAATGAAAATAATAAAAAATCATCTATTAAAAACTACAGTTTTACACCGATTCCGCACAGAAGTGCTACTTAAGAAGTTTTTCATACGCTTTTATTTGAAAATATAACCAACATTAGTGGATATCGGTGGCGCAATGGACCACCTGTTCAGACCACCTGGTATTTCTTTCGTCGGCAACCAGCTAACTTAGTAACGGCTACACTAAAGTCTATCCCTTTAAAACTAACTAATCGCATATAAAGAAAAACCCTTTGCATATCGTTTGGCGCAAGAATATTTATTTTGCCACACAAATATTTCGTTTGCTACTTACTCTCAACCTCTAAATTTAAACCTCAAAAATTCGTATGCAAAGGAAAAGAAACACTAAGAGCCCATTTGACGCAAAAATATTTCATTGCCCTAAAAATATTTCGTTTGCTACTACATCTCATAGTTGTGGTTTGGATTAGGGGCGTAATCTTTTGGAATTAGTGTAATTGATATATGGTTTATTTAAAGCATTAAAATTAAAAGTTCCTTAACCATTTCCTACTTTTAGGCTGTAAAAGTTTCTTAAGCATTTTATGCTTTTAGGCTGTGGTAAAAGCTAAGATTTATGTACACTTTCACTGGCAGAGGATTTGATTTGAAATATTGATCAAAATTTAAGATTTGGCCGGGTGAATCGTAAGATCCCAGTCAGGGTCTTAAAGGTAATCTCTTGATTCAGCATAATTCTGAAACCAATGCATTTTTGTGTCGCTGGATTGTAATCAAATATTCATAAATCAATTTCAAGACACGATAAACTAAGAACCATTAAACTTAATTACATAAAAGTTTCTTTTTGCATATCATCCAGAAAGTTCAGTGGTGGATCAAATACAGCTTGATTTTGCCGAAATTTAGTTGTATAGGGGGCGAATTCTATTACACTTAGTGTGACTGTTTTACTGTTTATTTAAAGCAATTGATTACTAAGCTGGTTAAACATCTTCCCAGCCATTAAAAGATGCTTAAACATTGCCTACTTTTAGACTGTCAAAATTGCTTATGAATTGTATTTTTTAGCCGTAGGAACAGCTATGAGTTACGTTCGCATTCACTGGCAGAAGAATTTGATTTGAAATATTGATCGATTAGGCAGGGTGAATTGTAAGAATCGTAGGACACAAGTCAGAGCCTTAAAAGTCGCGTTTTATCCAGAAGGTATGCCACAGAAATCAATGGATTTCAAGAAAGTCATTTGTAATCAAGGTACAGACGCAAATATAGACTGATTTCGTCGAAATTTATTTCGGATTAGTGGTGTATTGATTTGGAATTGATGTATTGATTATTTAAAGCCATTAACCACCAAATTGGTTAAACAGCTTCATAACAATTAAAAGATGTTTAAACATTGCCTACTTTTAGGTCGTACAAGTTGCTTAAGCATTGTATATTTTTAGAATGTATTAACAGATTAGAGTTGCATATACTCTCACTGGAAGATGATTTTGTATGAATTATTGATCGAAATAAAAGATTTGGCTGGGTGAATTACGAGAATCGCAAGACCCTAGTCAGGGTCTTAAAAACAATATCTTGAGCCGACATAATTCGGTTCAAAACCAGCAGCTTCAGAACACGATAAACCAACCGACAATCATTAAACTTAATTATACAGAAGCCCTTGCCCATAAAGTATGCAACAGAAATCAATGGATTTCAAGAAACTTATTGGTAATCAAAATCCAGACGCAAATATAGTCTAATTTTGCCGAAATTTGGTTTGGATTAGGGGCGTATTCTTTTGGAATTAGTGTAATCGATATATGGTTTATTTCAAGGATCAAAATTAAAAGTTGCTTAAACATTTCCTACTTTTAGGCTGTAGAAGTTTCTTAAACATTGTAATCTTTTAGGCTGTGGTAAAAGGTAAGAGTTACGTACGCTTCCGCTGGCAGAGGATGTGCTTTTAAATATTGCTTAAAATTTAAGATTTGGCTGCGTGAACCGTAAGATCCCAGTCCGGGTCTTAAACTACATATTATAGATATAATAATAGCCTAATTCTATTGGATTGATTTATTGTTTATTTGAAGCAATTGACTATTAAGTGAACTAAACATCATTACAGCTATTAAAAGTTTCTTAAATATTGCCTAATTTTAAGCAATAAAAGTTGCCTAAACATTGAATACTTTTAGGCTGTGTTAAAAGCTAAGAGATACATACGTACACCTGCACAGGATTTGAATTGAAGTAAATAAATAAACGGTTTCCCATTACATCCCATGAAGGGACTGGGGAGAACTTCCCACTCACTGATTGGGACCTACAGTTTTACACCGATTCCGAACGGTAATTTGAGAAGCTTTTTTTCATGGCTAGATACTCGATAGTGTCGCCGTCACTATGCGAGGTGACCGCCGCCGAAAGAAAATTTGAAGGTGGTCAGAGCCGGGTTCGAACCCAGGATCTCATGTACAAGAGCCGCGCACACTAACCATTGCACCACCGACGGCCACAAGTATTGATCGTAATTTAAGATTTGGCCTGGTAAATTGCGAGAATCGTAAGACCTCAGTATGTATCCTAAGAAGAATATCTTGAGTCCACAGTCAGGGTCTTAAATCTACATATTGGGTCAACATAATTTTGGCACCAATCCATTCGTTTTTGTGTCACTGAATTGTAATCAAATATTCAAAATATGCAACTTCAGAACACGGCCAACCATGAACTGTTAAACTTAATTACCTAAAAGTAGTTTTTTAATATCATCCAGAAGGTATGCTACAGAAATCAATCGATTTCAACAATTCAAGATTTTTTTGTAATAAAGGTACAATACTGCCTGATTTTGTCGAAATTTAGTTTGGATAGGATGCGAATTCCGTTGGAATTGGTGATTGTTTTACTGTTTATTTAAAACAATTGCCTACTAAGCTGGTCAAACATCTTTACAACAATTAAGGGTTGCTTAAACATTGCCTACTTTAAGGCTGTAAAAGTTGCTTAAGCATTGTCTACGATGTATTAGGATGTATTAACAGATAACAGTTACGACACAACATATAAGGCGGGTGCTGCATTTCACTTCCACTGGCAGAGGATATGATTTGAAGTATTGATCGAAATTTTGAGATTTGGTCGGTTGAATTGCGAGAAACCTAAGACCCCAGTTAGGGTCTTAAAAACAATCTCTTTAGTCAGCATAATTTGACAGCAAACCTTTCAATATTTCGTGTATATAATATTCAATAAAAATTATAGCTTCTAGGTGCCAATTAAAGGAGTACAATTTAAAGGAGAATATAACGTAAAAATATTTCTTAACTCAGTTTATCATATTTCCAAATGACAATTTTGACAAACGCTTTAGATTCTGGGTTTGACACAATGAAGCTTGTAACTATGCCATTTTCCGCCCGTTTTTTGTGATCTACCATAATCCTAAATGACATTTTCCATAATTCTAGAATCAACCATAAGCATCAGGAGTTTTTAAATGTATCAAAATATAAAATAATCCGATATGTGATGGAAATCGATCGATTTAAATGGAATACGATTTGACATAACAATGATGCTTTTTTGTACAAATAATGGATGCCAATTAAATATATTTGTTCCGCAATATTACGATTTATTAAAATTCGTTTAAATAGTCAATTCGTATTCGATTTTGAATCGATCGATTTTCATCCCATGCCGCATTATAACTTGTTTTAAATTTGTGCAGGGCTCAAAAACATACAATTAAACCGACAAAACAATATAAATCAGTTCATAATTGCTTCTGTAAATATATTGACTCACTGTAGCACTGTCTAAAAGTAGGCAATGTTAAATCAATATTTCCACACCTTAAATGTAGGCTACATATTTTTTTTTACACTAATTTATGTTTAAAATTTACTCATGTCACTACGAAAAAAAGGCTATTAGCTGCTTTCAAAGACTAAATCCATACAGTAATTGCCCCACTATATATGTATGTATGAGTCGTTCCACTTAAATCATCAATTCGTCGCAAACTAATTGAAACAAATTAAATGTTCAAACGCAATAAACAAATTAATTATGTACCGACATTAACATAAAAAGTTGTAAAACGGAAATCAAAACAACATCAATTAAATTTGTAGAAACTTATTTCTACACAACTACACTGTGTGTGAGTGTGAGTGAAGTAAAAGGACGTACGTGCCGGTGTGTGTGAGGGGTTGTGTGTTTGTGTTCGTAGTTCGTGTATGGGTAAGAGGGAGCTGTTTGACATTAATTTGACATGACACTTTTTTTGTTTTGAAAAAATAAGCTCAACATGGAATATTAATATTCACAGATGATGACGCTGACAATGGATGGGTGGCGCTAATAGTAGTGGGGCAGAAGCCGTGGAGTTTTTCATCGCTGCCAGCGACGACTGTTGTGTAAAAGACAAATCAAACCAATGTGGGTTGTTCTATCCTTCCTCTGCTGCGTAAAGCAACAAAACAAGTTGACACAATTAATTGTTATATAATGGCAACGCACAATAACAACATCATGGATGCCTAGAAAAGAAAGGAAACCAGTGGCCCACGATAACAACCATTCACCCAAAACGGCACCCAACAACGCCAACAGCACTGACATGACTAATTTAATTGAAAACGAAAATTAAGACAAAACCGGAAGTTGTAGTCACGTTCCGTTCCAAAACACATTTTATTTCCGCTGCATGACACTCGAACTATAAAAGCGTTTTAATGGCGTTAACAAGTCTATGCAGGGCAATTTGTACCAAGTAGGTGCCTCTTGTTGTCGTTTATAACCGGCTCGTCATCAAACAATAAAATGTGTTAAAATATTTATGATTTTAAATAATAAAACTAAGAAAATTGTAGTGGTATTATAGGATAATCTTACAGTGCCTCGGATGACATCTAGTTTTCTTAACGAAATTTAAGTAAAGTTGTTTGTTGTATTTCATCCAGAAAATATGCTACATAAAGCAATGATTTGAAAAATTTCCAAATGACAATATTCCAAATCTACAACTTTAGAGCACAATAAACCAAGAATCATTAAACTTAGTTCCATATAAGTCGAATTTGTATATGATCCAATGGATCAATAGATTTGTAATCAATTATTCAATTTCTGCAATTTTTGACCACTACAAACCGATAACCTTTAAACTCGATTACGTATAAGGCTTTGTGTATCATTCTGAAAGTATGCTACAGAAATCAATGGATTTATAATAAAATATTAAAATCTGCTACTTTAGAGTACGACAAATCATTAAACGGAACTAAATATAATTCGCTTGTTGTACATCATCCAGAAAGTATGCTATATAAATCAATGACTTGTAATAAAATATTCCAAATCTACAGCTTTAGAGCACGATAAACCAAGAACAATTGAACTTAGTTAAAAATAAGTCGAATTTGTTTGCCATTCAGAAAATATGCCACATAAATCAATGGATTCCAAAGATGATAAAAATACCATAGACGGTGAATTATAAGTGGTGAATTTGAAAGTCATGGGAAATTTTCTAGATGGCGCAGGAATGGTGGGTATGGGAAAATTTGCCTGAAGACAAAAACTATTGAAAAAACTATTTAGCAATGCTTTTTGCTTTTTCAAAAGCGATATGCATTTCTATTATTTATATTTCATTTTCAAATTCAAACAGAGTCGAAATAAAAATGATTTTTGAGTGCTTTTTCGTCGAACCCGAGTGAAAAATGGTCGCATGGAAACTGACTTTGCCATCTGGTGAATAATCGAATGCGCCACCTATGGCATTTCGATCATGTTTGTGGGTTTGTAGTCGATTATTGAAACCTGACATTTTTGAGCACGCTAAACCTTATTACAAATAAGTCACTTTTTGTAAATCATCCCGAAAGTATGCTACAGAAATCAGAGGGTTGTAATCAAACATTCAAAATCTCCAGTTTTACAGTACGATAAAGCAGGAACCATTAAACTTAATTAAAGATGAAACGACTGGTGTGTATCACACATAAAATATGCTGCGGAAATCAAATTGATTGTAATTAAATATTTAAAATCGGTAACTATAGAGCACGGTAAACCAAGAACCAATAAACTTAATTACTTAGATATGTCGCTTTATTTATATCAATCAGAAAATTTGCTACAGTAATCAATGAATCAGAAAATTCATAATCTTTAACTTTGCAGCACGATAAATCAAGAACCATTAATCTTAATTGCATACAAGCCACTTTTTAATATCATCCCGAAAGTATACTACAGAAATCAAGTGATTTTATATCAAATTTCTAAATTCTGCAACTTTGGAACACAATAAACGTCGAACCATTAATCTTAATTACGTATAAGTCACCATTTGTATATCATCCAGAAAGAATGCTATAAAAATCAATGGATGCAACCAAATACTCAAAACCTAGTCAAATCTAGACAATCTAAATAAGAAATATTAAACTTAATGACATAAGTTTCGTCTTGTTTATCATCCTACAAGTATCCTACACAAATCAATGGATTGTAATCAAGTATTCAAAATTTGCAACACTAGGTGACGATAAATTAAGATCCTTAATTGCATGTACAAAGTCGCTTGTTGCGTACTATCCAAAAACTATGCTACAGAATCCAATGGAATTGCAATCAAATATTCAAAATATACAACTTTAGAGCACTAAAGACCGAGAAGTATTAAACTTATTTATCGTGTATTAAAATAATATGCGTACCACCCAGAAAGTATGTTGCAGAAATCAATGATTTGGAATAAAATATTCAAGATATGTAATTTTAGAGTACGATAAACCAAGAACCATTATAATTAATTAAATATAAATCGCTTTTTGCATATTATCCAGCATATATGCTACAGAAATCAATGGATAGTAATCAAATAATAAAATTTTGCAACTTTAGAGCGCGATAAGCCACGTTCCATTAATCTGAATTACATATAAATCGCTGGTTGCATATCATCCTGAAGGTATGCAATAGGAATCAAGGGACTGTAATCAAACATGCAAAATCTGCAACTATAGACCACGATAATCCAAGAACCATTACACTACTTAAATATAAATCGCTTTTTGCATATCATCCAGAAAGTATGCTACAGAAATCAATGGATTCCAAGATAAGTATTTGTAATCAAAATACAGTTGGAAAAATAGTATGATTTTGTCGAAATTTAGTTCGGATTAGTGGTGAATTCTATTGCAAGTGGTGTGATTGTTTTACAGATTATTTTATGTAATTAAAAGTTGGCTAAACATTGTATACTTTTTGTCTGGAGAATTTGATTAAACATTGCCTACTTTTAGGCAGTATTAAAAGCTGAGAGGTACGCAACTATAAAAGAGGTGTTCTCCAGATTAGTTTCACTGATAGATGATTTGAATTAATTGTCACAGAAATACATGGTTGTTACTGCGGTATTTTCGAGTATCGAGAAAGAATCAGCAATTATGGGTGCGATATTAAATGAGAACATGACAAAGTTAACAACAAGCAGAGTTGCCACCCGTATCGAGCAAGCAAACTTTTATAACTTCAAGGTAGAGGACAAATATAGATACCTAGGATCTGCCGTAAACAAAAATAATAATGTCAGTCTTGATATGTTATGAACTAAGCAAGCAATTCCGAGATATCCCCCCCCCCCTCTCTGTTGAGAAACAAAGAGCCAGCTATATCAGACCCTGATACAGTCTATCTTAGTTTATGACGCAGAATCATAGGGACGCTGACGAAACATCGAGAGAAAAGTGATCCGAAAACTATAAGGACCTACAATCAGGGCTCGCATTAGTGCGTGAGCGAGCCGCAAGCGCGTCGTATGATCCACGAGCTGTACGCACTGTATCCCGACATCGACGTAGTTATATGAATTAAAATTTGGCGATTAGGATTGAACTAACGCGAAAGTTATTCGAAGACGTATGAGAAGGAAACCGAAAAAATTTACATGACCAAAAACCACTCAAAGGATCACAGGGGACAACCCCTTTGAAAACTTAGTATTACCAACTGCATAGAAAACATGAAACACTCAAACATGGCATATATTCAAAAGCGCCCAAAAACAGAAATATATTCTCTCATTTAATTTGATTCTGCGGACTCAAACCGCTGTCTAATCCTACGACTATCTAAATGTTGTAAGTCAAATATGTGGTTATTCAACGTTAGCATTTTCCCTTTACCCAATCAATATTATTGCCTACCTTAAGGCTATCTACCAAAACAAAAACCGTAGGAATCTATCACCCTCAATATATTTAAAAATATATAAATATATGTACATTAGGGTGTGCTGAAAACCACGATTTTTGGAATTTCAATAGTGGGTCTCAAAAGGTGCGTATTGAAGAGCTGATTACGGGAACGTCACTTTTATTATACGAGGGTTTTTACTAGCCCCCAGTCGGCCGTTGAATTTTCGATTCCAAGTGTATTTTGGTAAATAAAATCAGTACACCCTAATGTAGATCATATCCTTTCACAAGTTTCTACGTAGGAGTTGCGAACAAAAATTTATAGGAATTTTCTATAATTTGCATATATTAACTGAACTCTTGTGCATACATTACAGGCGAAACGAAAATTGCTTTGCATACTTTTGGGCTGTCAGCGAATGTACTGTATGCGAATGACAGCAAGTGATGGGGTTTTCCGGCTTCATTATACACTGTCATTTGGTTTTTTCCTCAATTTATATATATTTTTTTTTGATAAAGGTATCAAAAACTTTGGAAGAGTAACGAGAATTTGCATAAAATATTCGGAGAGAATAATGGGAAACGAAAATTCTGTTAGTTTAGTTTAAAAGTTGGTTTATGGAAACTACAAATTTGAATGTGAATACCATTAGTTTAACTATAGTAAAGAAGGGAGAGTGTTTAGAGAGTAAAATAACATTTACTTTGGAATTTAAGGAAATTTTTTATATTATCTATCCTAAAGTGTTGAAAGTAGGTACGTTGGTGCTTAATATGTATGAAGAGCATTCAATAAATAAAGTTAGTGTAATATTTGTTAGGTGAAGTAGATGATCGAAGAATGTTTTCTCAGAAACAGAAAGTAGGCTATAGTGGGAACCAAGTAAAAAATATACCAACTCGTGTGTATAAGCATTCAAGCAAATACATTTGCAACTACACTATCTTAAAAATTGCATGGACTTATTATATAGTACAGACTTCATTATAGTTTATACATCAGTGAATTTAGTCTGGGGTTTAGGAAGAAATAAATCTCTTTTTTATCGATTACGAGAAGGTATACAATCCCATTATACAATATGTGTTGCATACTTTCGGGAGTTGTTTGAAAATTGTAAATATATATATGTGTTGCATACTTTCTGGAGTTTTATGAAAATTACAAATATTTTTCCAATGCCACCAATCTTAATCAAATCACTGCATTCCTTTAACAAATAAGCCCAGAATTAAAGTTCACATGTTAAACGACTTAACATGATTTATTCCTGGTGTCCTGGCCTTAAATGTAAGAACCCTCCACAGACAAGGGAATAAGAATTTTAAAAGAACTTAATTACATTCTTTTATGACTTACAATGGAAAGCTCTTGCTGAAACACACACGCGAAATATTATGCGATTTCAAAAGGAATTTCACTTTTATTTTCACACGTCTTTGAACAAAAGAACCATTAAAGTGAATTGAAAAAGAAAACCTCATTTAAAAACAAACGTACATATGACTTGTTATGGAGAAAAAAAGAATACAGGCAAAGAAAAAAAATGCTTATGCACTTGTGTATATGAAATCCTTTTGAAACAACCTCACCCAAACCCACTCCACTAAGGACCCAATCCTCTTACCCTGGCCAAGCCAGCAATCCACCAGGCAACCCCCCGTCATGTCGTGTATCCTAGGAATGTAAGAAGAACAAAACTTTATCATGCGATAACTTCTAGCATAACATCTAAACTTGGTTGCAGCAGCAGTAGCAGCATCCTTTTGCAAGTTAAATGAAGTAAATTTGTTCTGTTCCTTTTCAGATAAAATTTCGTGCACAGTTGGAGGAATGTTCGCGTGGTTGACGCGACTTTTTCGCGGAACTGCACAGAACAGAACAGTCTACTGACTACTGGGTTATGTAATTTGAAAACCGTTGTTCAGAGTTGGTTGCTGTAGCGGAAAAACTTCCTTAACACGAAACAAAAAAATAAGGGAATGGCATTCGTTTATTGTCGCTGTGGGAAATTTTATATGGAAAATTGTATTAAATAAAATAAATTTATTAAAAAGTACAAAAATAAACAACAAATTTCATTTGAGACCAAAACTGTAGTACAGTTTGGATGTGGCGATATTTTGTTGATTGTTTGCATATGCAAGAAAGCCTAGAAGTATGCCAAATAAGTTGTTCCCAAGAAACTCCCAACGGTATGCAACAAAAAATGTGCCAGCATTTATTTTTATCCAATTTGTGAACTTTTAATTGATCAACTGTCAGTTTCAATCCAATAATGTTTTTAAACTTAGTTTTAATAATTTGTTGTTCCTTTGTATTTGTATGGAAAATGTTATTATTAATAAACGAAATTAGATTAAATTTGAATGCAAAATTTTTGTGGCAGCCAAGAAATATGTTAAGTTTTTGTTTTCACGAAATTGCCTCAAGGTATACGACATATTTTATTTATAATTTATTGTTATTTATAAGTATTTCTGAGTAGAAAAGTTTAAATTGATTTAGGTAGTTTTTAATTAATTATTTAACAAATAAAAGAAAATAAGGCAGGCCAGAGTTAAGTCATTCCTTGAAGAATAAGGATGCATATACAAGAGAAATTACGTGAATGGTTACGTAGAGAAATGTAAATAAAGGTCAGTTGTACTGTAATGGAAAGCTTCACATGGATTTGTAAAGCATAAGGGCATCACTGTACAAACTTGATGATATTAAAGAAATAAATAGATATAAATCCGAGATAGATGATGACAATGAAAATAATAATAATAATAATGTACTCAATGAATGACAAATTGTCCAGGTTGTCATAATCCAATTTTTTCAGCACAGCTTTTTATTCATTTAGCCAACTTAGAGTTATCCAGCTTTGTCAGCCCTCTGGTATTATTCTCATCGGGGTTGCTCTGCAGAATCGTTGCCGTTCTGATTTCGTCTTATACACACACGCTGGATAATAACGGCCCCAGCAATATATTGTAGGAAACAGGTACATGTTTGCAAGCACTGTTTTCATGAATTGATGATCTGCTGCCATTTTGTTTCTTTGTTGTCTGTCTCGTTTTTATTTTTAGCGGGTTTCAACAAACAAATCCACATTCGGGTTTCAAAAACATATATTATAACCTATTAATCATTGTGTCTCAAACATGCTATATTGACAAGCAAACACAATGTGTTTGGCCACAAGTGTAGTATATTTGCGACAAGCTACAAACACATTATATTTGCACCAAAATAACATACAAATATAACATGGTTTCCCATTACATTCAATGAAGGGATTGGACAGAGCTTCCCACAACTAGTGAGCTGTGCGCTTCTAGTTTATACATCAACTGATTAGAACCTACAGTCTTACACCGGTCCCGAACGGTGTAATATTTCCTGGACAAGTTCTCGAACCAGGTGACCGTCGTCGAAAGCGGTCAGAGCAAGGGTCGAACCTACGAACCTCTCATGTACAAGAGTCGTGCATATTAACCATTGCACCACCGACGACCATGCTTTACCTAAACTCCTGCGTGTTATTTTTGCCCATCTCCTCCAGGGCTTTATCAGGAGTCACTCTAAGTGGACATAGGAGAATGGGTTGGGGGTAAATACCGATAAAGGTTCATCCTCTTAACCTGAAACCAGAATGCTCCGCATATCGCGCGTTTATCTCTAGGTGATATGGAAGTTTGCCTGAAAGATAACGCAAAATACTTACGTATGATTCTGGACAGAAAACTCAGTTTCAATCATAACACTGTCTCTAGGATCAGCAAAGCCACAGTGGGCCTTTATTCGAGCAAAAATGTCATCGGAGGTCGATGGGGATCCACCCGCGAAATTAATTTACTGGATATATACGGCTGTTGTCCGCCCGATATTGTTTAACGGAATTTGCGGTTGGTGGACGGAACTGCAGAAATCCACTGACGTGTGTCTGTTGTCAAAGGTCCAAAGAATGGCAATGATGTGTGTAACGATCGCCCTTCGCACAACACCTACTGAGGATTTGAGTTTCATTAGTTTACATTTCATGGGCAGACAAATTGTGGCAACGTCAGCAAACCGTCTAGGACTTTATATACTACGAATTAACAGTCTCTATGGCCACAGTATGGTGTTAAGAAATCTGCAGCAATCCACGTTTGGAGTGGATTACATGCCGCCAAGATCTAACATTGGGAGAAACTTCTCCACTCATCTCCGAGACACACTGGACTGGAAGGGACGTATACCAGGCAGTATAAGATATTTATGCTTCTGCACTGATGGCGCCGAACGAAGCGGTAAAGTAGGGTTTGAAATCTATAATAAATTGAATATATAATGAAATGAATTACGAAGGCTACGAGAAAAGGTGGACCAAAACTTTTTTAAAAGCTCAAGATACAGGAGAACTTCAAGACTTGGGGTCACTTGCCGGCGAACATTCTTAACCGAACGCATAGTTCCTTAAGATATTAACCAAAGATTTCCAAATTTGTTGACAACCGGTGGTGTACTGGTTAACGTGTGCGATACTTGTACATAAGAACGTGGGTTAAATCCCTGCTTTGACCTCAGTTCAGTTCTTTCCGCAAAGCTAGCTAGTAATTTCAGAGACACTATAGCTTAATTACCCAAGAAAAAGCTTTGAAAACTCCGTTCGGGACACTGTAAGTGTCTAAAAATAGAAAACCCACATCTTGCTGACTGTAAGAAGACCCCATTCCTTCATGGCGTATAATATTCAGAGGTTATGGCGAAACTATCGGCTAATTGGTCATGTAAAACTCTATCAAAAACTGTTCGCAAACGGTGTAAAAAAACGTGTTCAAAAATAGAAAGCGAATTGCACACGGAAGTAAGTAAGTAACCATTTTTATCAATTAAAAAATCGTTAACTTTAAAACGAATAATTTAATTTCTAATAAAATATACTAATACTCAAAATTAAAAATTCCATTAAAATCACAATTTTCCGAATCATTTGACAAAAACTTTACCTTAAACTGAAGCCTTTAAGTATGCCTGTAACATTAGGTTTAGCAAGCTCCTACAAGTATGCAAAGTTATGCATTAGTTAAAAATAGTTATTTAAATAACTTCGAATTTATTAAATTTAATTGTGAATCACAGAATATTTCCAGCCACTAATTTAAAATGCTTTAAATTGTTATCTGTCTTCTTTAAGGGAAGTACTACCTTCAATCCACACCATTTAAATGCAACGATTTTGTAACATCCAAATGTATGCCAATTTATTGTTGTCTCTAAATCCCCTAAAGGTATGCTGTACGAAATGTATGGCATGTGATTATTCGTAACTGTTTATATCAGTTGTCTTACCAAAACACTTAACCTTAAACAAAAGAGTTTTTGCGGCCGCCTAGAAGTATGCTTTAAATGTTGTTTTTAGAAAGCTCGCTTATGTATGCAATAGATCTTTGAGTTAGTTAAATTTTGTTATTTAAGTAACTCTGAACTGACTGGTTTTGTTAAGAGAAAAAGCTATTATTTCTTATGAATTTTATGTACTGCCTGTTCTAAGAAACGTTCTGTCTTCTGTACCCATAATTTAAATACAACATTTTTACGGCTTCCAAAAGTATGCCAAATTTGTGTTGTTGCAAACTCCCTAAAGGTATGCAACACAAATTTTGAGACACTCATTTGTTTGTGACTATTTATGTAATGTTTTTCCGCAGGACAATAAAAATTATCACGGCTATAGATTATTTTATAGTTTATGATTATGTTTTATTGCAATATAATCATTTACTCAAAGAACTTAAGGATTTAGTCTTAGGAAATTATTTAGACGTTGGTTCTGAAAATATTCATATTTCTTTAATCTTAGAATTAGTAGTAAAAAGTTTCAAAAATGAAATGAGTTTTGAATACGTCCATGAATTATCATACCTAGTATTTTTATCAGTTGTGGTACACGTGGCTAAGGTACGATGAGGCCACCAGCGTGTAAACCTCACCAAAAGGTGCATTTTACTGGATAGTGTCTGTTGTTGATTGGTCGTGCCCCATATGCGGCAGTTTTGTTTATTAACAAACCCGTTAAGCCAAAAATGAGCCTCATCGCTGAATACAATTTTGAAATGAAACATCGGGTCATTTTCCAACTGCTCTGGAGCCCAGTCGACGAAAGAACGCCGCATGTGACGGTATCGTGGCTTTAATTCCTGCACCAGCTGGATCTTATATGGATTTTTGCTCAAAATTTTCAACGTAGTTGACGGACAGAGGCCAAAATTCTGCAACCGACGATGAATCGATAATTTCCGATCTTCGTCCACACTTTCGTTTTAAAAAATAAATTGTTTCCTATAAAGGAATTGGGGACAGTTTCTCAAAACCAGTGAGCTTTGCGCTTTCTAGTTTTATACTCACTGATTGGACCCACAGTTTTACACCGGTTCCGAATGGAATTCTGAGAAGCTTTTTCATGGCTGAATACTCGATAGTGTGGACCTCCCTATGCAAGGTGACCGCAGCCGAAAGAAATTTAAGATGGTCAGAGCAGGGATCGAATCCAGGATCTCATGTACAAGAAGCGCGCACACTCACCCGTTCACCACCGACGTCCTCACTTTCGTTTACCCACATTCCTTCGAGGAGTATGTGGTATGAAATCTACCAACAGTTCGACGGATGGCTGGCTCAGATGGACGATTATGTGCACCATAAAAACCACGAAGTTGCCTATAAGATGCGCGAATCGATGACTGATTTTCAAAGAAAATTTGGATAATTCGGTAGCGTTGTTTAAGCGTGAATCTAGTTATGAAGATTTGCCAGAGTATACCGATCATAAATGTCAACAAATGAGCGCAGTATGACAGTTCGTTTGACAGCTAACCCTTTCGTAACTGCTATCTAGGCAAACAAAAACACCCTTTAGTTTAGAGCCATCAGTGGAGAAACATAAATATCTTCTATTGCTTGGTATACGTCCCATCCAGCCCTTTCTGTCTGGAATATGAGTGGAGAAGTTTCGTTGGTGTAGGTAGACGTAATTGTCATGTAATCCAGTTCTTGCCGCAGATCCGTAGTGAAGAAAGTCATAGGCTGATTGCTGACACTGCCGCCATTTGCCTTCCCAGCGAATCGAATGGTAAGAGGTGACGGATAACCCGTAAATCCTCAGTAGGTGTTGTGCGAAGGGCACCCGATATATACAACATTGTTATTATTTGGACCTTTGTCAACAGACTTGGGTAGATGCATTTCTCTAACACCGGCCACCAAATAATATTGCCGTAAAGCAATATCGGGCGGGCAAAAGAGTTCAGTAAATAATTTTCGAGGATAGGCCCCTCGACCTCCGATAGCATTTTGCAGGAATAATGGGCCACTGTGTCGTTGTTGGTCCTGAAAACCCTGTCTTTCTTTTCTTGTTCGGATTCCAATAACACGAGTTTGTGGAGCTGGTCACAAATATAGTATACTTGCGTCCAAACACATAGTGCTTACGTTTCAATATTACATGTTTGTGATTCAAATATAGCTTTGTTTGTGATAAAAATACAGCTGTGTTTGGTGCAATGTTTACCTCTTTTTGTTGTCTTTATGCTCTGTCGAGAGCAAAATAATAAAAGGAGGACAAAGATAGATTGTTTTCGTCCGTTACATACATACCCGCCAAGATCAAAATGAGCTTCATCTGAAAAGATGATTTTTTTTGGCAAAATCTGCATCTTCTGTAAGTCAATCGCAGGCCCACTTTTCAAAGTAATGTCGCAATATTTCCCAGCGTTGTTCAAGCGTATACACAACCATATTCGTTCAGCGGAAGGATAAAACTAATTATCTGTCAAATCAGACATGAGCTAAGTGTTACCATTCACGAAATAAGCACTAGTTGAAAAAAAAACGTTAGATGGCGGACCCGTTACAAGGTTCCAGCAGAATTTGTTTGCGAGAATATGTTAGATACCGTGTTAGGTTTGAATGTATGTTTTCTGTCGAACTCCGCTAAGGGTCATATAATAAAGCGACAGTATGTTATGCGAGGTCACTCTCGATTTATGTGGATTCCTTCCGTTCTCAAAGCATCTATTATATATCCATCACCGAGGGAATATCTTAAAGTTAAAGAACCCAAAATGAAATCATGACATCATCTTTTCATCAATCACTACACGCTGTGTAGAAATCTGTGTTTTTGTTGTTGTTAGGATGCAAATATAACAAGTTTGTAGCTTGTCGCAAATATAGTATACTTGTGTCCAAACACATTGTGTTTGCTAATCAGTACGACATGTTAGAGACTCAGTGATTATTACTTTGTAATATATGTTTTTGTGACCCAAATGTAGCTTTGTTTGTTGAAAACTGCTGCAATCAAAAACGTGACAGACACCAAAGAAGCAAAAAAGAAGCAGATAATCAATTCATGAAAACAATGCGTGCAAAGATATATGTACATGGTTCCTTCAATATGTTGATGGGGACCTTTTTTTCAGTGGCTAACCCGAAATATATTTCCGTGACGACCCCTGGCTGCCGTGAATTTACACCAGTAACCGGAGGAATCTCGTTGTCAGAACGAGCAGTGAACCAATTTCCTACCCTTTGCAAGAGGACAATTTTCACATCGTGAGATAGGTAATTGACATTCCAGCACAAACAAAGTATAACCGATAGTTTGTAAAAATCCAAAAAAAAGATACTGAAAGATATTTTGTGGTTTTGATTTCAACATAAACACGGTGTACCAGATATTATAACAATACTAGGTAATATTAATTGTATTTTATTAATTCATAAATTCATAATATTTTAAATAAATTAGATGTTGTGCAAAAAGTACTTCGAAAGAACTATACAGGAATTAATTAGTTGGTTTTTTCTAACTGTATAATCAAGTGCTATATCGCGACGTTAGAAAAAGAAGGTTCTAAGTGCACCCGATAATTTTTGAGAATATTCAGCTTAAATCCGCTTTATTAACGAAATTACTACAGGAAAATGTGTAGTTAGAAGTTTGTTGTAGTAGATACCTCGTAAACAATACGATATATAATTATCGCGATAGCTCTAATTGAAAGGACATGCCTACTTTCGTACGGTGAAATAAGCAGATGAATTTATCAAAAATTTTCAGTTAGAACCTTGAGGTTTCTAAGGTCGCGATATAACGTTACATTTATGGAACCCCCTGGGGGTATGCAATAAATGTTAAGCAATTAAATTTAACAATTAAAAAATGAATTGTAATATTAAAAAATTAAAAGCTATTCGCTCTTTTGTGATATCCTTTGTATGGCAATGATATTGCCATCATTTCTCCACAAAGCTTCTCTTATGCTGTGCAAATGCTGTATCTTAGAAAAAAAATTGTTGGTTTTCATAAGAAACGATGAATTGGATGTAATGGTCCTAAAATTTATTTCGCCTAAGTGTGTTCAAAAACCAGCATTATAAACAATTCAGATCTACATATGTTGCCATAATTGTATGAACCACCACTGCAGATGAAATAGATCCCATGGCCATATGCTTGTAAAATAGATTATAATTTCACCATAAAGCAGCTTTCTCCATACTCTCATATTTAACACCCAGCACCCGGCCAAAATGTTAGTCTATAAAAAAGAACTCATATCATTGAAACCCTCCTAAAAATATGCTATAATTTAAGTTTACCAACACTTCGAACAAATATTGCTTTTTAGCAAATTTTTGATGTTGAAGCAATAACAAAAAACACATTGCCACATACAACAAATGCAATTACAACCAAATACTTAGTAATGCAGATGCAGTAAGCGGGAAAGAGAAAAAACAGCAATGAAAATTTATAGGATTTTTATAGCATACCATTAGGCAGCAACATCGATTTTCACACACACAGACGCAAACAAAGAGCGAACAAGCAGAGAAGAGAGCATACACTTTGTGTGAGCAGTGTAAAATGATTTTTGTTTCTGTTTTCGGTGAAAAATGCCATTAGCATAAATTTGAAATAATTCGATTACAGCCACAAACATAACACTGAACAATAGACGTTCCGCAGCAGCAAAGAACATGATTGGAATTTATGGAATTGTAAATTTCTATAAAATAAGAGAGTAGGGCAGCTTTTTCGTTTATTGAATATGCCTATACAGTGTTTCGCGTATTTTAACGCAAAAGTAAAGAAAATGTTTGCGGTACTAAACCCCCAGTCGTAAAATGTAGGCTACATTTATGTCAATCAACAGCAGCCTGAAAGTATACTATAAATATTGTATAAATATTTGACAAATCAAAAAAAAAACACATCATGAAGTGAAGCATTGCCTTGGCACTTCTTCGCACACCCACAAATTACACATTACAACAGTAATGAGGGGAGGGCAAGGGGACAAGGATCCCAAAAAGGAAACCAAATCAAATAAATCAGCAAAGACAGCAAAAACCCCAAAGTAAATAAATAGAAAATCTGATGGCGCAAACTAAACAAAAAGGCCTCAAATAATCCCCAAATTAAATTAGAAAGAAGCTTTAAAAGCTTCAACAAGAAAGGCGTTTTTATAAACACATTAAGACAACTTCAAGCAAATTAAGCAGCTGTATTAGAGACCATTTGTCATTTTAGTTGCCTTTTTTGATTAGGGCCACCCAGCAACAAAAAGGTGCAAAACCTTTGAACATTAATGAGCTAATTTGCCTAAATCCTGATCAAATATTTACATGTTTATATATATTTATAGAACATTTCCAAATAAAAGGGATTGTTTTTACTATATTTAACTTGGCATGTTTAGCACTCGTAACAGCAAAAACACATCAATTACGCTAAATTTAGTGTAATGACAAGCCTTAAGGTATACTATACAATAAATATTTTGGGTCAATTTTTAGAAACAAAAACTTTATTATTAGTAGTTTTGCAATAAAAGTAATGAAACCAAAGGTTGGCTGTTATTTCAGATTGAAACGCGCAAAAAATCACATAGACCTACTTGATATACATATGTACATATGTACATTTGCAACCCTTAAAAAATATTAGCATATTTATAGGCTGTTCAAAAATACATAAAGTATATCTTTAAGGTGCCAGCCAAATTGTCACTGTTAAACATGACCAAAATATTGAATACAGTCACGAAATACATTTTGAACAATATATCAATAAATTGTTTTATTTGACACCCTTAACCTGGGGGGGTGAGGGTGCCTTGGAAGCACTAAATATTTGTTGCAGGCGTCGTAAATTGTGTTTTATCCCCCCTTATCCTCATTACGAAGAGAGAAAAGTTTTTACGTGTAAATATTCCAATTGTGGTCAGTAACTTTTGTGCCAGTGAGTTATGGATACAGAAAAGTTACAAAAAGTTGCTTGAGAAAGTGTAATGTCGGCCTCCACGAATGTTGGGTAATAATATTTAAATAACCCATCACCATCTATTTGTTTCATAGTGCAATCAAAGAAGAAGAGGGATTAAACCCCATGGCAGCCGATGAAGAGATGTGTGAGGGCTTCTTACAATTGGTGAACCGTGCACTTTCGAATTTGTAGACTCATTGTAAAAGACGTTGTAAAACATCACGCAAAGAAAAATTGCTCAAAGGATATTTCACACAAAACAAATTCGTTTGGAGAATGTGATTGTGTCAAACGAACATTTGTTGAGTCAAACAAATCCTTTCCTTTGTGGAAAAGAAATAAAATCGCTTAAGAGAACTGAGCAACTTTAACAATAAACGATATCAAAAGAAAAACAAAAATTTACGAGAATCGAAAAACGTTTCCTTTATCTTTCCTTTCGTTTACCGCAAACGAGTTATAGTAACTCTATACTCAAAATAACTTTCACGAGAAACGAAATATGTTTGCGACAAACTGTTTTTTCTTCCAGTTAGTGTGTGAAAAGTTCATACTACAAGCAAGGTTGCAATAAAGAGGCACGATTTAATTTGACGCAACTTGAATTTCGGCGCAGTTTCCCAGGCTGTCCTACGCCAATTGGTATAATACTAAGACGTTTAGCCGCTCGCTTCGAAAAGACTAAAATAACACGTGAGAGGCGTCGGAGAGCCGTCAACTTCGACCAGACGACGTTTCACGCAATTGGCCATTACATGTTCGTGTCTGCAGCCCATTCTGGCTAAAGACATGAAGATGTTGCCCTACAAAGTGCAGCCATTCGTCCATCAGCCGTTTACTATGATGGGAGAAGTCTGGACAGGCAGCATGTTCAATGTCATTGACAAGAGTGACATTCCGTCCAATCCCAGAGCCCGCATCCACCATTTGCCAAATGTAATGTTGGAAAGTAAGGATTTCAGCGACAAGTCATGTTTGTTATTACCAGCGAGTCACTTCTGATTCGCAGAAAACTGCAGGCTCCGTTTCGTACGGCTATGTTCAGATTCATTTAAGAGTGTATTAGAGTGAGCAAGAACCCAAGCGTGACACCGACACTACGGAAGTCAGATCGTACTTGGATGGATTGTGCGTCAGGAACAGAGATTTAAGTGCCCCTGTGGATCTACAACCCAAGCCTGATACCGTGGCCATCGAAATAACACCGCTACTGGACGGGATGGACGATAGGATGATGGAGGTAACTGCTCGTGTGAACAAGCCTGATTCCGAGCCCACCAAAGTTACACCGTAATTCGACGGGGTGGAAGACAAGGTCATAGAAGTAGCCGCTGGTGTGGACCAGGAAGCCAAGCAGAATATAGAACCCACCGAAGCTTCAACCGTAATTGGACGGAATGGATGTGACTGCCACTGTTGATACCGTAGGGAATGTCAGATCATTGTGTGAATCCAAACTTATTGATGAGCTTTCAGATAGCCTCTTGGAAGACACCGACGACAAGGCCAACGACACAGTAGTGGAGAGGGACGTAGCTGCAAATGTTGAAGCTACTACAGACATCCGCAGATCCCCTGATCTACATAAATAAACATATGGAGCCGATGTCGTCTTCATCCAAAAACCATGGATCAACAGGATTTATGCACATTGAAGAGTCTATCTTTGTTGTTGTTTGGATGCAAATATAATCTGTTTGTAACTTGTCAAACTCCAAACACATTGTGTTTACTATTCAATATTACATGTTGGAGACACAATGATTTATATGTTATAATATATGTTTTTGTGACCCAAATATGGATTTGTTTGTTAAAACTGCTGGAAAAACGGGACAGACAACAAAGAAACTGAAAAACAGCAGATCTTCAATTCATGAAAACAATGCTTGTACGTAACAATATGCCTGTTCCAAACATATACATGGTTCCTGCATAATGTTATAGAAACCGATATTTTTAGAAACCGATGTTTTTATAAACCGATGTTTCTCGTTTCCAAAGCAATAGGCTCGCCGAAAACGGGTTTAATTTTAATATTATTATTTTATCGAACAATTGCGATAGAGACTTTAGCACTACCAGTCTGGAGACTGACAACGGTCACATCTGCACGATGGAAAAAACGGTCCCTGTAACATTATGCATGTATCTGTTTGGAACATCCAACTTACGTGCTAACATTGGTTTCATGAATTGAAGTTCTGCAGCTTTTTTGTTTCTTTGTTGTCTGTCACGTTTTTGTTTTTCGCGTTTTCAACAAACAAAGCCATATTTTGCTCACAAAAACATATATTATAACAAATTAATCAGTGTGTCTCCAACATGTAATATTGAATAGAAACCAAATTTGTTTGGACACAAGTATACCATATTTGCGACAAACCACAAGCACAAGCACAACCACAAACAACAACAAAAGGCAGATTTGTCAGCGTGTGGTGAGCCCTATGAAGATAGGGCCGCCGCAAATACAGAGGAAGATAATTGATGAGGCGGAGCAAGATCAATAGGTTTCGATCATTGTGCTGACGTCAATGCGCAGCACTCAATTTTGGGGAAGCACTAATATAAATGCATGGCCGTCGGTGGTGCAATGTCTAGTATGCGCGGATCGTATTCATGAGAACGTGGGTTCGATCCCTGCTCTGACCACCTTACATTTCCTTCGACGACAGCAATCTGTCGTTAGTTATGGCGACACTATCGAGTACTTAGCCATGAAAAAAGCTTTTCAAAATACCGTTCGCAACCGGTATAAAACTGTAGGTCCCAATCAGTGAGTGAAAAATTAGAAAGCGGGATCCCTTCATGGGATGTAATGGAAAACGGTTTTTTTTCTAATATAAATGTTAGATGGGATACACTTTTAGAACATTGTTACGATAAATGTCGTACATGTTTACGTTAACCAACATTTGTGTCAAAATAACATTAGAAACTCAACAAACAATTTGTGGTGGATATTGCAGCTTGTTCGCCCAAGGTTAACTACTCCTAAAAGTATGCCGTCGTTGCAAGTTCAAAATCTACCTCATATTAACTCACCACGAATGTTTGATGATATCACATATAACAGTCTGAAATAACCGAGGATGGATGGCAACTCACCACTAATCATTAAGTCAACATCTAACATTCGAGAACAGATGGAGTTACATACGATATGGTTGTGGAAACGGTTGAAGTGGTAGAAATAGACGATTTGTAGCGAAACTGAAGTCTGTCTCATTTTAGATGGGTAAAGGCGTTATCGAAAAAGCCATATTATACAATTTTGATTTAATACCGTCCAAGTAAAATAATGAAAACGGGTGAATTATCGTAATTTAAAAAGAACATTGTTTTATTAAATTAAACATCGCTAAAAAGTACAACTAGAAATTTCGCAAAAATATGTTTCTGTTTCGCTAAACTTTATGTTTGTAACCATGGCAGTGATTCTACATTTATTACTAAAGATAGGCAAGAGACCCTTGTTGTCACTTTTGTACGAGTATCACAGAGCATTTTAGAACTAATCGAAGGATGAAAGATGCCGATTGAAAATTTGCTTTCCAATCATCTTTACATTGAGTTTTAACTCGTAAAACAAGCTGGACAAGTGCAAACATAGTCATGAAAGTCATTCCTCTCTCTGAACCTGTTAATACTTCTGACACTGATGATCTTACTGATGCTCTCATGTCGGCCCTCAACAAGTATTTTATAAAGATCAAGAATAAAGAAGGAGAGAGGACGGAGCCTTGTGGATAAAGATTGCAACTTGTTACGCAATCAATATATCAAGTTATCAGGTAATCATGAAAAATGGCAATCACCGTCCCAGTCGGTGGTGTAATGGCAAGTATGCAGAGCCTCAACGCGGCTTCAGCCCCTGCATTGACCACAGTTCAGTTCTTTCGGCGCGACGGTTACTTCACTTAGTGTCGGCCACAATATCGAGCATCTTCAACGAAAAATGTTCTCGAATCAAAACCGTGTACGGAATCGGTAAGTTTAATTCCCATCAGTGAGTCTAAAAACAAAAAGCACTCAGCTCACTGATTGTGAGAGTTTTTTCCCCAAATCTCTTCGTGGGAAATAACTTTATTTGTGTTTTCATGTAAAGAAATTGTCATAATTATTTTAATGACTCCAAAGTTAATAAATTCTTAATAAAACCTTATGAAAAAGCGTATATTAGACAATTATTTCGATCTTTAAATATGTACTATGTAATTATGTTAAATATTTTATATTTTCCAACAATTGTTTTCTCCATTTTCGCCCAATTTTTCTAATTTTCCATCCATATGCAAATGTGTTACCAGCATTTGCGATACATATAGTATATTTTCTTTAAAGGGGTCACATGATTCTCTTTGACAATCACAAACATTAAAGTCATTGTAATTTTCTTAAGGGCAAGCAACCGTCTGACGGGAAAAAGCCTAAATTTATGCAAATTATTTTTGGGTGTGGTAAATTGGGAGTTACAGCCAAAAATTATGCAAATTTATTATTAGTGTTGGGAAAACCCTTGGAGGCAGATTGTGTGGGGTAAGAAAAATAATAACTTCAAATCTTATGAATTTATAAAAGTTTTATTAAAACCAAAGCCTTTATGTAGAAAAAAAAAGTTTGAGTTAAAAATTGAGGAATTTCCTGGAATTTGTTTGGGTGCTTGTGAAGTTTATGCGAAGCTGTTTTGATCGATAAGGAAACAGTTTTTTAATTAAAATTGTAAATCTATTCGAAGGTTACACTTTATGATTTGACATGAATATTATTTGGTTGATAAATCTTAAAGAATATTATAAAAATTCTCAAAAATGTTTACAATTTTAGGTTGAAGATTATTATTTGTATTCATTTAAATTCACAGGTCACTGATTGTGAGTAGCTCTCTTTCTCTCTCTTGGTCTATTCTCCTCATGGGATGTAATGTGGTTATATTTTATTTATACATATAAAGTTGCGGGATTCAGGAAATTTATAAAATACTGTCATAACAGGAAGTTGATAGCATTTAATTAATTCACACGGCCTAAAAGTATGTAATAACTGTTGTAATTTTGTAAATCCAAAAAGTATGTAATTAATTTTAACATTTGTAGAGATCCTAAGAGTATGTAATTCATCTCAAATTTTTTGCATTTAAGGCATTGGTATTGCAGTCAGCAAACGGAACGTTTATCCCATCAACATAAATTTTATCAAATACAAGTGATACGAACCACTGTGAGGGACGACGGTTAATACTCGTACATTGTAATATTTAGGTTAACAATAAGGTAGAAAATTTGAGGAAAATTAAAGAAAATACTTAATAATTATCAGTTTTTTTAAATATTCGACTTGGTCAATTGTAATACCCTGTATTTACATACATAATTGAGCTTTAGATCATAGTTTGTTTGTCAAATTTTGGCTTTCTTATTTATTCAATATTTCGTCCATCATCGACGGACATCTTAAGTTATAAGCACGGATGACGACGACGACGGTGGATTAATTTGAATTTTGTTTTGAATATTTTATCAATTCCTGAAGTGACCGTTGATGAAGGACGAAATATTGAATAAATAAAAAATACAAAATTTGACAAACAACCTATGACCTAGAGCTCTATTATAACAGGAAATACAAGGAAAATATTTAATATTCAACTGTCGTTAATGATATTTTACGAAGGACAAATAATTAAATTTAATTCAGTTTGCCCTGAGTTCTGAGACCCTGCGGTGTCTAAGAAAACGAAGTAGACGATAGCAACCAGCGACTAAAGCAAGAGCTTTCAACGAAAAAAAAAACATTTTGTAGACCTTATAAACGGATGTAGTCAAAAATATGTGTGTGAAGATAAATTCGAATTTAACTAGCAAAGACACAAACCAATTATGTTAACAGAGCTCTCTTATTACTTATATAGATACATATTAACAGAACTATGTTACACACCTAAATTAAGGGAAGGATATATATAAATTACCGATTTTATCGAGATTTAACACACATTCATGACCATAAAAGATAAATTATATTGCCAACATTCAGTAAATGATAGGTCAGAACGTAAAATTTAGCTATTCTATGCCAAATCATAATAATGTGGCATTTTTGTAATAGAAGCTCTTGAAACGGTTTGGGGGTATTCAAGCTCATCAGAAATGGTGGTCACCAGGAAAAAGATTACGGATTGGGACTAGTGTCAAATTACAGCTATTGGCATCTATTTTCATTATTTTATACCCTCGTTTCCAAAAGCACCTTCAGAATATTAAATTCGTCCAAGAACTTATGAAATTTTCGTGTCGGATGCACAAGATGCGTCCATGATGGTCACCAAGAATAAGTTTACCGATTGGGTTATGAATGTGTTCCTACAATTTAGGTTTGTAACATGGTTCTGTTAATATAATAACAGACCTCTGCTAACATAATTGGTTTATGTCTTTGCTAGTTAAATTCGAATTTATCTTCTCACACATGTCAAAAATATGTATGGGGACAGGACTCTATATCGATTTGATCTTACTGGTCCAAAACAAACACTGAAAAGATGTTGTTCATAATATTGATAAAACAATAATTATTTTTAACAATTCTTCATTAATCTAATGAAAGTTTTGGCTAATTTCATTGACATTTTGTTAAATTCACTGATATTATAAAAACAAAATTTTACCAATTTTATACCTTTTACATAAAAGTTTTAAAACATATTCCTCATTGCTTCTATTTTCATTACGATTATACAATATGATCCTTGAAACTGTCCTCATAACGTATTCCATTGGCCCGTACTTCTTTGGAAATGATGATGGCATTGCTATCACCGTCAACGGAGAGCGCTACCCATCGATGATACCCAATTTCTTTTGGGCAAAATTTGATGATATGGATGTGAACGATATGTGGTTCCAACACACAACTACACACAACTAATGCCACAATGGGCATTCAACGCGAGCGATTTCGAGGCATGCACGCTGAAAAAAAACAGCCCTATCTTTGAATTAGTTTCATTGTTCACAAGAAATGTGTCTGGTTCAAAATTACTGAAAATTTTAAATATTGTAACGAAAAATTATGTACAGTTTTGGCAGAACTAAAAAGGAACTAGAAAAAATTCAAAATTTGTTCTGCCCTAAAAGTTCCTTTTTGTGTTCGTCTGTGAAAAAAGTGCAACCCTACTTCAAGGTTTTGTGTTCGTTTCTGAGAATGTTGCACTAGAAAGTGCAACAATTTTGCATCAGCGAGTTAGGGGGGACAATGTTGCCTGATTAAAAGGCAAACTTTCCGTCATTTTGTTTGTGTTATTTGTCCTCACTAAGCTAATGTTTCTACCTTTTTTTCTGAGGCGCTAAGCTTATTTAAGCGGCTCCAGTTAAAATCGCGTATCTCTCCCACAAAGTGGTCGAATTTTCAGTTAAAAGGAAATAACAATAAATACCAATTATATTGGTGCTGTAGCTTAATTCCGCTTAAGTCTCCATATATACTGGTGGAAGATTTTACATAAGCGAGGTAAATAAATTATGCTAAAAACCCCAACGGAAGAATACAGTTGTGAGAAAATGTAACATTTCTATGTTCTTTTCTCACCCCAAAAAAGGGAATACTTTTTAGGGGCCATGGCAACATTTTTCAAATGCCGCCTCATACAAAGGCAACATTATTTTTTTGAAACGAAAAAGCCATAAAATTTTAATGTTAATTGAAAATGTAATATGTATTAAGCTAACATTGTAAAGTTAACTAGCTGTTTGCGGCATGTTAAACCAACTCTTAAATGTTAACGCACATTGCAACTTAATGGTTGTGGTGGAGCTTAATGAATTTCCGATCACGGCTGTAAAGCTACAATTTACGATCTATCCACGAACGGTTGATGAATTCGCTAAGGAACCTTCTGGAACCTAGATGGCGTTATCATTCTCTCTGCAAACTTCGAGATGGTTTTGAAAGCTCCTGGATGGCGCATTTTGGAAAGTTGTAATTGTCAATAATTTTAAATAAAATATCTCGCTTTGATAACACAGACACAATAACAAAAATCGACAAATACATAAAAATAAATATTTTTCCATAATATCCCATGAAGGGCAGGCGACAATGTCTCACAATCAGTTAGCTATGCGCTTTGTAGTTGTACACTGATTAAGGCCTACAGTTTTACACTCGCTCCAACCGGTTTTTTTGAGGATCTTTATCATAGTTGGTCATTCAATAGTGCGAGGTGGCAGTCGTCGAAAAAAAAGTTAGGTGGTCAGAGCAGGGATGGAAACAATGTTCGCATACACAAGAATCGCCCTCAACAGCCCTTTCACGAATAAGTACGAGTACATATCTAGATCTAACATAGATACAAGAACTGGAGCAATTACATTCATGATATGTTAGGTACCTCGCATATAACAAGTTATACAAATGGTGTCGCAGTTAAGACTTCTGGGGCTAGATTTTGGCTTTAATAACTACCTTCAATCTCCTAGAGAAAGGTAACAAAAATGTTAACCCTATGCTAATCTATTAACTATAGCCCAAGTCATTTGTATTTATAAAATTAAAAAATATATGGTTTCCCATTACATCCCATGAAGGAGCTTCTCAGAAACCAGTGAGCTGTGCGCTTTCTAGTTTTATACTCACTGGTTGGGACCTACTATTTTACACCGGTTCCGAACGGTATATTGAGAAGCTAAATACTCGATAGAGTTGCCGTCACTATGCGAGACGACCGCCGCCGAAATAAATATCAGAGCAGGGATCGAACCCACGATCTCATGTACAAGAGGTGGCTGGCTCCTTGATGTACCAGGACAAATACGTAAACATATTCTTACGAAACGAAATGAATTGTACTGAGTTTAAACTAACATTTTAATCTTAACAGTCAACATCCTTTGCAAATCTAGTAACTACATATATCCTTGGATTATTGTATTTGTAAATCCTTAATGTATCAGGATAAACATGTAAATATTTATATATAATATTTTTATTAATTTCTTGGAGAACAAGCTCGTACCCTGTCAAGTAGACACCTCATTAATGTTTATTATAAAAAATCTAAAACTACAATTTTAATGTAAATCAGAGTAGTCGTTCTAATAGTTTTGTCCTTTAGTGTATTGTATTATTAATGTATACATACTGATCTTAATGTAACTGATAAAACCTGTGCATACTTTTTGGCTTCCACAAATTTAACCTCACCAGGCACGGTACTCTAGATGTAGATGGCGTTATTACTCTCTGCAGAAGATGGCGCCAGAAACTACAAGTGGTTGTAGAGAGTTGTGACTTATAAATAGTCGGCTGACTTCGTATTTCGACTCAGTGTGATTTCAAATACGCAAAATTATACTTTGTCGAGTACCGGTAAAAGTGTTGTGGTGTTTTAACGTTGTTTTCAGTAAGAATCAAAAAGTATTGAGTTTTGTACATTATACATAAAGAGTTATGTTGTCACTAGCGAAATTTAAAAATAACCTTGTTTTATTATCGATAAATAACACGACGCCGAAAAGGATAAATAGTAAAATCGTAACAATATGATATCTCATTTTAACTATATGGTAATAGTAGCTCAAGTATATGACTTAAATATTATAACCATCGAAATCATAAACCTTACCAGCAAAATATTGCGCATACTTCTTCTGTAAGATATGAGCAATGAGTTTTATTTGTGTTTTTTTTAGGAATGGAAGGAGGAGTTCCTTTCAGCTGGAGTGCTTTTTTGTAGGCTATTACTTTTAAGGTTCGCTATAAATATGGGTTTACTGTCGAGTATATAGTATTATGAAACATGTGCATATGTGTTTTTATTGTCGAGTTAACAAACTGATGGATATGTACGAGGTGAGTATAATAAGAACTTGTTTACTTCCGTAATACAAAAGGATTTATTTTGGGAAAGGATTTACTTATAACCAATGAGCTGTACGATTATTTTTTTTACGGACTCCCATTTTATCATCTACCGGGCAGAATACAAGTGCAAAAGAGTACGCCGTTAAGTCTTTCGAAAAAATTATATAATAGTGTTTTTAATTTAAATAGCGCGCGGAGGAAACATATGACCGCTACCCTGGCCATGACATTAAGATTGTTCTAGGCGATTTTAATGCTAAAGTCGCCAGGGAAAATGCCTTTGAAGCAATCCTCGCTAAATTCAGTCTACACGCCATCACTACCGATAATGAAATGAGACTGTTAGATTTTGCCGCGACGAAAACCATAGTTGTCAGTAGTACTTGATTCCAACATCAAGACATCGATAAGGCTACTTGGATATCTCCTGATCAATAGACGAAGAACCAGATTGATCACCTGATAATTGATGAAAGGCACTCTACTAGTGTAATGGATAAGCAGAGAGAAAGTCACACGAAACCTGGCATATAGAAAGCTGGACATCGGCATGCTGCAATTACCTGAGATAGTCACGGCCTATGCAGACAATCTCACTCAGATCATGATCGTGAAACGCAGTGGAAGTGCATTCCCCACTCTATGAAAACTATTACAGAGTCCATACTTGTTTATGAAGTAACACTTAAAGACAAACCATGGTACGATGAAGATTATCGCATGTCAAGTGATGACAAGAAACGCTGCACGTGTGGCAACGCTTCAGTCAGTTGCAACGAGAGCTGCAACAGGGCGGTACAAGGAGAATAGGAGAGAGGACTCCCGTTTGGTTAGGATGAAAAAACGTTTGTGGATAAAGCGCGAGAGTGAGAAGATTTAATCTTACAGAGGGAAGAATGAGGCCCATAAATTCTACTGGAAAGTACAAAGCCAAATCATCGAAAATGGATCAGGGTCTCCCTTTTGCAGAGATAATGACGGGAATCTTGTAGCCCGATACGGGGAAAACTGTACCAAGCTATGTCGGAACTTTGTAAGCGCGAGAGTGAGAAAATTTAATGTAACAGAGGGAAGAATGAGGCCTGTAAATTCTACTGAAAAATACAAAGCCAAATCATCGAAAATGGATCAGGGTCTCCCTTTTGCAGAGATAATGACGGGAATCTTGTAGCCCGATACGGGGAAAACTGTACCAAGCTATGTCGGAACTTGGTATTCCCGCTAAGCTGGCACGTCTTTGTAGAATGACACTGACCGACAAGAAATCCTCAGTAAAGATTGGTAAAAATCTCACAAACCATTTAGCGGGGCGACAGCCTATTATGCGATCTCTTCAACGTATGAATTGAGATCATCGTGAGAAAGGCTGAAGGCAATATGAATAAAACTAAAAAATTAAAAATGGTTTCCCATTACACCCCATGAAGGAATCGGGGAGAGCTTCTCACAACCAGTGAGCTGTGCGCTTTCTAGTTTTATACTCACTGATTGGGACCTATAGTTTTACACCGGTTCCGAACGGTATTTTTGAGATGCATTTCATGACTAAATACTCGATAGTGTCGCTGTCACTATGCGAGGTGACCGCCGTCGAAAGAAATTTTAAGGTGGTCAGAGCAGGGATCGAACCCAGGATCTCAAGTACAAGTGGTGCGCACACTACCCATTGCACCACCGACAGCCACATGAATAAAACTATCAGCAGAAGTCACATGCTGATGATATAGACATCACTGGACGAAATCTGCGAGAAGTTACAGCAGAATTTTTGAGAATAGAGAAAAAATCAGCAAAAGCGTGTTCGGCAGTAAACGGGGATAAGACAGAATTAATGGTTACGACAAGCAGGACGAAAGGGTGAACGTTGTTAACAGTTATAATTTCGAGGTACAGGACGAATTTATTTACCTCGAATCTGCCGTTAACATAAACAATAACGTCAACCTAGAAATCAAATGGAGAATTTTGCAGATTGACAGATTTTTATGAACCAAAGATCTTTGAAAATTTTAAAAATTTGGAGTTTAACTTATCAGAAACAATATATTGATTTAGACTTTAAATTGCCTCTTTAACATCCCTCGTTTAAAAACGACACACATTTTTTACAAAATTTATCGCAGTACATATGAATAAATATATGCATATAATTCTTATATACATTTGTTATATACATATGTAGGTACAATATGTACATATTTGGCACAATGACAATTTGTATTCATGCCAAAAATTGACCCAAATTGCTTAAATAAATAAATACTTGAAAGAAACAAACAGTTGAGCAAAACAGCAAAAAACAACAAAAGAACACACAATAGTTGGTAATAATTCGTTGTATACATTAGAAGAATGTAAGCCTGAAAGTATGTTAAATAAACTGCACGAATTTCAAACAATTTATATTTACATTTAAAACAAGAATAAATGAAGTAACAAACTTTAAAAAGCATTTCAAAAGCCCAACTGTAATGAATACCCCAAAGCTCCAAGCCAAATGTTGGTTATTTAGCATAGTTTTAGGAGGCAGTAAAAAGCTTTAAGGGGGGGAAACCAATCAATATATTATTCAAAAAGTGTGATACTTTGAGTTTTGGAATTATAACTTTCAATAAGTCATTTAATTGTTTTTCACTAAACATACATTTAGCCTGTACAAATTTAGTGTCACAATTTAGTTCGAAATAAACAAAATTGTGCTTTAAGCAAAAGTAGTAGAGTAATTTTGGCACATTTTCAAAATCGTCTTTCTTTTCTCGGAAATTTTTTTTTTTTTTTTTTTTTTTTTTTTTTTTTTTTTTTTCTAATCGAGCGAACCCATCGCCGCCACTCTTACCCGCCCCTACCGACCGAGAGGGCCACGTCCCCATAACGTGAGGACAGCGTACACATTATAGACCGGTCTATAACGGGAGAGCAAGGATTATAAGTTCACACGTTACAACCAACTACAGAAATTCTTCACCAGTTGGTATTACACTAACATAAATAAGTATAAAAGCACATCACGAGATATTAACATAAGATACTTCAATATATAATAATTACGAGCAAAACGAAAACCAAATCATAAATCAGACCAGATAGTAAGGATAAAGTAAATTAAATTTACATATGTACGTTAACGAATATACAGCACTAATGCAATCGGTTCAAATGACAAATTATGCTAGACTTTGTCGTTTCCCAACTACCTGTGAAATCAATAAACTGATATAGCTCATTAAAGTCACGACACATTCTCCTAACTGGATCAAAGGACGCATAATTCGAACGCTGAAACTCGATGTTTACGAGTTTATAGTACCTCGTGGGTCTCAATGGGACATTTATGAAAATCTTAGATAACAGAAATTCAGAACATATACATCCATCAATTATCTTCAAAACTGTAATAGAGTTTATCATGGTACGTCTACTACTAAGAGTCGGCAATCTGATCAATGCTAGTCTACTGCTATACGAAGGAAGATTATGGTTCGGGTTCCATTGAAGATTTCTCAGACAAAAAATGAGAAACTGTTTCTGGACCGATTCAATCATATTAACATACAAATTGTACTGGGGGTCCCAAACAACTGATCCATATTCGAGAATAGGGCGGACTAGTGAAGTAAAAAGATTTTTCGTAACGTAGGGATCTGAAAATTCCTTTGCCCAAGAATGATTTGGGGTTCCGTTTAAAATTAGCCTTCAACCTATCCAAATATAATCTGTAACTCTCACGAGATTTAGAGTTGTATCTACTCCTAGCAACAATATACCTAGCATAGTCTGCTAGCAGTCCAGATTTTTTATACTTGTTCGAACATCTATTCCTTACATTCTTGAGACTATTTAGAGCCCTTGAGGACCATGGGGGACCAGTATTACCCCTTATTGGCCTCTTGGGTACAGACTTAGAAATATAGCCATTAATAATATTATAGAAATCATCCAGGGCGATTTCAAATTCAAAAGAATTATCACACTGACATATACTATGCCAGTCGGTATCAAAGATAAGATTATTCAAAAGTATAAAGTTCGCACGCGAAAAGCATAGGCCAACATAGGACGAAGAGTAATTGCAACCAACCTGCATGGTATCATATGTATAATTAATTCCCAGCGTTGGATGGTAACTATCCTCAGGAGAAATTAACGGATCAATTCGAGAAATATCAAAGTTGTTAGAATCATCCACTAAAACTAGATCAAGGACTCGATTCATAGAATTGGGAATGTCGTTCAATTGAATCAACCCAAGTTCGGAAATATGCGTAACAAAATCAGATGACCAATCATATGGTGTCAATGGAGTCAGAGAATTAGTATCGGGTAAAGACACCCATGTCACAGACGGCAAGTTAAAGTCACCCAATACTAAAATACGGTCCTTTCTACTGGCTAACGCAATAACTTTTGCAATAGCGTCAATATGCACTTGATATACCTCAAAGCATGATGATGGCGGAATATAGGAACACGTGACAAACAATTTCAAATCGCCTAAATTAATGGACACCACAAGAAACTCAAGATCGCCAATGTCATCAACTGTAACCAACTCAGAAGATAAAGAATTCTCAATTGAGATTAAAACACCACCTCCAATTTTACCAACACGATCTTTTCTATAAACTACGTACTTATCGCAGAACAACTCAGAATTAAAAACATTAGGTTTAAGCCATGTCTCAGAAAATGCAATGACATCAAACTCAAAACCAAAGCTATCAACAAATAATCTGGACAATTTAGTATTCAAACCGCGAACATTCTGATACGCCAAATTCAAACTCCCAATTAGTTTTTTGGAGCTGGCTTATCTCCAGACGGTAATCTAGCAAAATTATCACGCCTACCATTATCCCGATACTCAAATTCCCTTACGAATGTTCTGTGAGGCCAAAATTCCGAATCCACCAGTTTGACAAATAGATCATCCGGTGCAATAATTTTGAAAGACGACCTACGTTCCGAAAATTGTGACTTCAGCTTGAAGCACTGTATGGAATCGTTAGAATTATTCCCGACTAATTTATACGATATGTAAAGTCGTATATCCTCTTCGGTCGTGTCGGGGGAAAGTCTAGACACAAAAACTGTCTTCCTTGCCGGTACGACAGTCAACGTTCTTGGTCCCGGTCCTGGCACTGGGGCGGGATTACCACCCGGAGGAGACGACTTATCGCTGTCCGTGGAAGCTATAGTAACTACAGAAATGACTTCAGCAAAAGTAGGAGGGGCAGAAGATTTCATTGGACTTGAAACTGTAACTGGAGAATTAACGTCCATTAAATTCGGCGAGGAAGGAATTACCAACAATGGAGGGGCCTTCTTAGCCGTCTTCTTCCTTTTCGGCGAGGAAGCTTTCGGTGAACCCGCTCTCTTTTCCAATCCCGGATATTTATTAAACATCCCAATAAACTTGGAAAATCGACCAGATAAAGCCGAAAGCTCCTTTTCCATCTCAGAAAACTCGGACTTCATGCTCCTGAAAAATTTGTAGAACTCCACATCCAATTTTCTACAATCCACGCAACACCAACGCAGACCCTTGTCATCACTAAGATTGTCCGCCACTCTTGCATAAAGGCCAACACATTTGACATGTATCAAGCCATCACACAACCAACACGAAATAAGAGTATCGGTATCCGATCTAACCTTACAGTCTTTGTTCATGCAAGTCATCATTATAATTAATTCAGAGTAAAAAAAAAAAAAAAAAATAAAAAATAAATAAAAATAAATAAATAAATAAGAAACAAATACTAAAAACAGAATTCCAAAATCGACAAAATTCCCAAAAACGTATGAACTTATTATCCCTTTGATATTAATTCCCAAAACCAGATGGCAACTCTGCACACAAATAACGAAACAAAGAGAATGAAAGAAAAACAAAAATCAAACAACTACAACGTTAGACGTTCTCAACAATGACAAACAAATATTATTGTTGTTGTTTGTGTTTTACACGATCAACAGAATTTCCAATTGCACACAATAATACAAAAACAGTATAAACAAGCACTGCACTGAACACACAATTATATCAAGCAATGTAATTTAACTTATCTTCGCACTATTAACACAACAAGCACTATTTAAACTTTTAAAATACGAAAATAAAGTAAATTCACGGAGCACAACTAAAAAACGAACTAAACGAGAGTAGAGTTGCCATCGATTGTTAAATAAATTTGTTAAATTTTCCATTGCCGTAGTTATGAGCAAAATATATTGCATAGTTTTAGGCTCATGGCAAGAACAAAATAATTTTGTTAATTTTTATTACATTTCAAAAGGCGAAATTGCCATATAATACTGAATCAAATTTTATGAAGATATTCTCCTTTCCCCTTATTTTGAACAAATATAAAGAACAATTTTCCAACAAATAGAGAGACGATGTGATGTGTCAAAGTAAAAGTTATATCCTTTGGCTATCGTCGGAATGTGATCTTCATAACTTTGCTGTATCGTTGTTCCATGTGAAGGGTTCTTGTGAAATACTTGACTTCATACCGGTGATTAGAGCATTCAACCAAACAACATATTTGCCCGGAGTCACTTGTCCAGTAGATGGAACGGGAATCCACAGCGAAAATTCCTTCTTTAGTCGAACAGTTCGCATGAGGAATAAGCTTCCCAACCATCTAAAAATTTACATCAAATATCCACAAACTGATATCACTTATTGCTCTCCCTTGTACTTATACCCTTATTTCCTAAAATCAATTCAAAGCACCCCACTTGTTGTAGGCATTCCTAAGTATTGGTCAATAATAAGAGATATAGTTTAGGGATAGGGAGAGCTTTTTACAGTTAGTAAGGTGCGTACTTTCTTACTTATAGACGCACTGAGCAGAGCCTACAATTGCACATTTCATTTCAATATCATATGGACCGACTCTTATATATAAGAACTGGGCTTCAATCCCCATTCTGGCCACCTTTTATTTCTTTCGGTGACGCACTGTGGGCCTTTAGCCTGAAAAGCGTGTCACAAATCTAAAACTGAACAGACGCATTTGGTACAATGTTAGTGTGTGTCGGTGGTGCATTGGCAGTGGGCGCGACTGTTGTACATAAGAACGTGGGTTCGATCCCTGCTCTGACCATCTTACATATCTTTGGACGAGGGTCACTTCGCTTACTATCAACTATTAACCCATGAAAAACCTTCTCAAAGTACTATTCGAAACCGGTGTAAAACTGGCGGTCACTTTGCTTAGTCATGGCGACACTATCGAGTATTAACCCATGCAACCCTTTCTCAAAGTACATTCGAAACCGATGTAAAATTGTATGTCCCAATCAGTGAAGGTAAAACTAGAAAGTCCGCAGTTCACTGGTTGTGAGAAGCTCTCCCCAATCCCTTCATGGGATGTAATGGGAAACAATTTTTTTTGCTTAAATTAAAAAATTTCTTATAGATTAAGAATCCGAAAAGTTTTTCGAAATCGGGCAAAAATTTGAATGGCAGAGCCGCCCAAATCTTCAAAAATTTCCTTACTGCAAGAGAAGCCGTAAATTTAAAAAATATCCTCTTTGGAATTGATTTGTAGTCAATTGAAAAGTATCTTAATTGCCAATGAAATAGAATAAAATGTGGGTTCTTATATTGTTTACTTTTTCAGCAAGTACAGATTTACTCATACACTTGTTTGGGTAATTTGTTCGACTTTGGTAGAATAAAACTAAAAAAGTGGCAGTTGTTTACAGGAGATATCACTTAAAAACGATTTATTATTCAATATTCTAACTAATTAAACTAAAGTTGACTGCCCGATCTTGCCCGTTTGCCTGCTAAAACAATAAAACTACAGCAACCTCGCAAAAAAAAAACTACTGCAGGCGATGCAAGATGAAGAGCGCACTGCAAGAATTTTGCTGCTTTTACATATTTTCCTTTTCTACAGCACCGTTTAGTGAAATTTCAATCGACACAGGAACTGAAACCTACAGACTAGGGATGTGCGGTTAATTGATTAATCAGGAAACCAGATTAATCGACACCCTGGTTAATCGAAAAATTGATTAATCACAAATTTTGATTAATCATATTTACGATTAATCGATTAACCTTCATTCTGATTATTTATCACTCATGATTAATTGATTATTGATTAATCAAATTAATCAAATTAAATTTGAATTGATTAATCAAAACTTGAATAATTGAACATTTCATATTTTTACGTTTTTTCAGTTTGAATTTTTACAACAACCTTTTTTACCCAAAATATTCAAATGTTTCCTTTGGGTTGTGTAATAGGTATTTGTGTACTTTCCAAAAATTATTTGAATGATGAATAAAATTATTCAAATATAATTAATAATAGTTTTGATCAATCACAATTGTTGATTAATCGATTATCTGATTATGAACGATATCGATTAATCAAAATTGTAATTAATTGATTAATCGCACGTCATTACGAGAGACCATTTGCCGCGCCATATACATATTTACCAATTGGATATTTACCAATTTAATGAAATTTGAAGCATCCTGTTGACCTGGCGCTCTGTATCAGCATTCATTTTAAAGCCTAAGGGGAGGATTGTTTCAAATGCTTTTTAAATTTTGAAAATATCTTCATTATTTCAGTACTTATTATTTTGGACGGTGAAATGAAAAAGCTCCTCAAACTAATGCTAACTTCTATAGTTGTTTGTATAGACTAGATGTAGTTCCACAATTCAGAAATACTTGTTCAAAACTAGTATTTTTCGTCCTCGTGGGCAGCGACAATCTGTGACTAAGCATGATAGGTTTTTCAACAGTATTCGACGACTAAGTCCAGCTGAGTGGAACAAATAAAATTCAAAACACTAACCCTCTCTCCATCTCTCTCTCTCTTCTCTCTCTCTGCTCTCTTCTCTATCTCTTATCTCACTCTCTTTTCCACTCTTTATGATCTCTAAAAAGTATGTTACTAATTTTCCCACACTATACCCTTTTATGCTGCTTACTTTACCCCTGTCATACTCAGTCAATATTCGTTTTGCTCGAAGAGAAAACCTCTACAGTTTCAATATAATTTTAGTTATAATTACAACATTATAAGATAAACTTTTCCACAAAAGTTTCAAGTAGTGTTTTCCAAACTACAAATAATTCAAGAGCCTTCTCTTAGAACAGAAGTAGAAACAACTTTCCAATTATAATTTAATTTTATGCAGGACCATAACAGTATTGTAATGAAAAAAAATGTTGCGCACTTTAAGGGATTAACGCAAAAGCCTCCCAAAAGTATGCAAAGTTTGCCAAAGTAACCTTTGTTACAGCATACCTTGTAGGATGTTACAATGTATAAACAATGATTTATGAAACATAGTTCTAGGGGCATATGGTGAGCAATAAGAAGGAAAAATAAAAGCGAAATCGAAAAAGAATTTTCTGAGTAATTTATTACAATCGTGCCGCAGACGTTTTGTAATATCTTAAAACCACCAGCCACACACGCACAAAATGGAAATGAACACCACCCGCCTACACAATTGCAAACAAACAATCCAGCAGAAAACATATTCAGTGTGTGAGAAACCCCACATTGCACTTGAAAGCCTTCGTCGTTGAAGTGCAAAAAAGGGGTACCCATAGAAGAAGAAGTAAAAGCTACAGCAATAAAAGCAAGACATAGCGATGTGAAGATAAGCAGCACTAACTTGGAAATCAACCACCAGCTTCATCACCACCCAACCCAGTAACCTAGGGCGAGACTTTCGCTGCCTTCGCTTGCTAAACGATAGAGACAGTATAGGAAACACAGGACCTAAAGCCATGGCGAGAGTAGCAAAAAGACAATCATGTCTATCTACATATTACATACACCAACAAGCCTGCTTAAGGACAACGCACATATCCTTATCTTAAGGGGAAGCAACAACAAAGTAACGAAGAAGAAGCAAAAAAAAACTAAAGAAATAGAAACATTAGAGCCAAACAAATAACAAGGCTGCTAACGATAATAATGGCAGCAACGCCAACCAAAAAGAGGGACAAGAACCAGATACAGCAGCTACCAAGTACGAGCAATGAAACGAACAAAGAAATCAAACTTCGCCAGGCCATCGTTGATGCACAGTGGTCAATGCAACGAGTTGGAGAAGTCAGTAAAAGTCCGTCCAACTTTAATTCCTTTACAATTAATAACAAAAAAATGTTGTAAAATGTAAAATATTTGGCCTAATCAAACATTAAAATCCTTCCATACTTCAATTACATTATTGGAATTGACATTATTGGAAGCGGTTTAAGACAACTTCTTCGACAGTGGAAAGTATAGAAGAAAGAAAATTGACTTTCAATTCTGAATCGTAGAGATTTTCGATCTACACACTTAGCATACATATGTAAAATTCATTTGAAATTTTTAACAAATGATACGAATTGACGATCTACCAATAGTATCAATTCAGGGCATCTTACTTGGCGTTTACACGAGACAGTTTTGCGGAGACAACAGCAGTTATACTAGCTTACTAATATACTCAGGCTTCTCCCATTGTCATCGTCACTGTCTCTCATTTTTCAAAGGCAGTAAATTCGGCAAATGATTTGATGTAAGCTGTAAATTCGGTGAAGTTTCGTTGTAATTTGGGAAAAAGAAGCAAAACATTATCGCTAGCTGAAGGTTCATTGTCTTCGTCACTGGCTCTCATTTTTCAATCACAGTAAATTCGGCAAATGATTTGATGTAAGCGGCCAATTCGGCGAAGTTTCGTTGTAATTTGCGAAAAAGAAGTAAAACTTTATCGGTAGCTGAAGGTCTTAGTCGCCAGTGCTACAAATCTTAATATTAATCTTGTATTTATTATAAGTTTAATATATTGTAAATAAATAAATAAATATTAATCGCAACAATTTGGAAAATTTATTTTTATTTGTAGATTTTGGTAAATGATATTATATTCACACGAAACGACACTGATGGCGGTTGATTAAGATTGTATTGTCTTTATAATTGTCTGGATGTCTACGTTAAACAAATATTTGTTCTCTACTTTGACAACTAATACATATCCTCCCTCTCTTGCCTCGTGTAAACGCAGGGTAACGATGACCAAATATGATAGAAATATCATACATGATTCATTCGCTTATTCACTATCTTCACCAGAGGGCACATTCTGTTTCCGTACGACCATTTTTCACTCGGTTCGTAGCATACTAAAATCATTTTTATTTCGATTGAAAATAGAATATAAATAATAGAAAAGCATATCGCTTTTGATATATGTTGACAATACAAAATGCAAGTAAGCATGGTTATACAGTTTTTTTAATAGTTTTTATTTACCGGGAAATTAACCCATTTCCACCATTGCTGCGCCTCCTAGAAAATATTTCACCATCTATGGTATTTCTATCATCTTTGCGATGAATTTGTCACGGAGTTCAAAACTGGGCAGTGATGTGGTTTCCGGAAGCCTCAATTATTTCAACCAAACCTAATAAATTTTCACTTAGAAAAAAATCGTCACCTCGGAACTCGTTTCATCAAAAGTACTCATTGTATACAGTTTATACACTCACAGAAAATTTCGGTTGAGACAGCCGAATTAACCGTAACCGAATTTATAGGTTGTCATACCCACACTAGAGGTCATCACAGCGGAGTCATAGGTTGTCTCAACCGAATTGGTGGTTGTCTCAGACGAATTAGAGTTTGTCACAGCCGAATTGGAGGTCGTCACAACTGAATTAGAGGTTTTCACAGCCGAATTTGAGGTTGTAGAACCGAATTAGAGGTTGTTGCAACCGAATTTAGATAGTATCACAACTGAGTTTTGACTTAGTGATGATAAATTTTCATGAATCCTGATAAATAATTAGAAAGCGAGGAAATAATTTATATGGGGTAACAAAGTAATTTTACATCCACTTCTGACCGTTTTTGAAGTCCCGGCCATCAGGGTATCAAATTCGGTTGCAGCAACCGAATGTGACAACAATTCAGGCGCATCAACCGAATTTTCAAAATTCCGTTGTTGCAACCGAAATTATAGAAAATTTAGTTGACATAACAAATATAGTTAAAGATTTAGTTGTCATAACCGAATCAACTATGGAACGCGGGTTGGTTCAACCGAATTTAAATTGTGGGGACTAAATTCAGACGCGACAACCTCTATTCGGGTGTGGAAATCTCAAATCGGTGGCAACAGCCGAATTTACGGTTGCTACAACCACTTTAAAAACAATTAGTTCTCTGAGTGTAAACACAAAGTATAACAATTCATTGCATCAATGAACGGTTTGTAAACCTGATAAATTTGTCATTGCTGGACTGAATATTTGCAGTTTGGCAATAAATGTAAATGGTGAGCAAATTGTTATATTTCAGAAGCAGTCAAAGTTACCAATGACATCCAGCTGTCAAAATATTCAGTAAGGTTTGCCATTTCATCATGCATCGATTCACGCCTGCCAAACGTTTGGAACTTATTGCTAAAAATATTATCGAAACTCCGGCACAGTTGTAAATACACTGCTTCGCTCCGACTCCGATATTAAATAAAACCAGGTATAACTTTCATTATCAGCGAAATAACTTAAACTGCATAAAATATGTCACAATCAAGACAACATAAAATGCACGTTTCAAAATAATATATTCTCAATTTCAAACAAAAAAGTTTTGAAGTTTGATTTTTATTTTCATTATTGTGAATGTCTCTGTGGCCGTCGTTGGTAAATGGTTAGTGTGCGCGGCTCTTGTACATGAGAACGGGGGTGCGATCCCTACACAGACCGCCTTACATTTCTTTCGGCGACAGTCACCTCGCTTAGTGATGTCGACACTATCGAGTACTTAGCCATGAAAAAGCTTCTCAAAAATACCGCTCGGAACCGAAGTAAAACTGTAGGTCCCTATCAGTGAGTGTAAAAACTAGAAAGCGCACATCTCACTGATTGTGAGTAGCTCTCCTCAGCCCCTTCATGAGATGTTATGGGACACAATTTATTTTTTTTTTTTGTCTATAATTTCGTTTGTGCGGAACAAAATATTTTGTGCGTTTGGCAATGCCGGCTGAATCTAATGAATCCCCTAGTTATATAAATATATAATTATAAAAAAAATCTTCTGACCAGGTATCTAGTAAAGCCTGAACCCTTTTTACACGAATGTGGAAAAACACGTAAAAATAAAAGTTGACCGAGTTCGAAAAAAATGTTGGTCATTTGTAAAATAACCGCCCCAGCAACATATTCCAGGAACCATGTACATGCTTGCAAGCATTGTATTCGTGAATTGTGTTTTGAATTGTGCTTCTTTATTGTGACAGACATCGGTGTTTTTAGCAGTTTTCAACAAACAAATTCACATTTGGGTCATAAATACATATATTATAACTTATTAATCATTGGGTCCCAAACATGTTATATTGAATAGCAAACACAATGTTTTTGGACACAAGCATTCTATATTTGCGGCTAGCTACAAACACGTTATATTTGCATCCAAACAATAAAAACAAACAAATTTTTAAGCGTGTTGACGTTAATACACGACGTGCTACACGAAGACGTACTCGAAAGACATCGAAAAATAGAGACCTCTTCCACCAAGACTTCGCTGGAAAGATCAGGTGGAAGATTGCCAGCTGGAGGAGAAAAGTTGAAGATGGAGCCGGTTGGAGAAATATTGTATCCTCATTTTGTTAGGCCGTTGGCCAGTCTGGGTTGTTTGAAGCCACCTAGGTAAGTAATTATTGTTACTGCACGGAAAAAAAAACAGATTTTATTATCTAAAAACTAATTTACTTCCTCATGGTATCCATGCAGGAATTAATAAGAGCTGCTCATAATTTCTGGACAGCATTTATTTGGGCAAATACTATAAGCGTTAATTTTCAATTGCATAAGTATCCTTGCGTGCAGAGGTTTCTTCCTTTCCCAGCTACTTGAAAACTTCTTTTAGGAATTGAAGTCTTTTTTCCATTACGTCGCTTTTTCGTCATTTCACATAACATCTCAATACAGCGTCGCCATAATCGCTACTTTCTTTCCTTAATAGCTTAGTGAACGTCTACAACGAGCCATGGTTAATCTAATGGATACATTTCATACCCAAGTTTTGTGTAAACCGCATTTAGAATGGATAGAGTAACATGTGGCACTGCAACAAAGAATCATAGGGAGGAATAAGTTTAGGGCGCTAAGTTATTGGATATACCCAAATTGTGGTACCTTCAACCTTCTATAAGTCTAAACAATAGTGAAAAATCGTTTCTTCAGTATCTATGAGTAGAAATAATTGATAAGCTCTCTTCAAGACTCCCCACTCTCTTTCGAGAATGTAATGGGAAAATAATTGTTTTTAAAAGCATACTTTTAGGTGCGTCAAAGTTTATGAAATTGTAACATACATATTTGCATATTTGTAACATATAACAAACTTGACAACCGATGTAGAATAAGAACTTTTGACATCAGCTTCTTACATATACTAATTTTGAGGAAAAGATTTATTTTTAAATATAAACTATGCAAAAAGTTATATTATACCTTGGTAACCTAAAACTAAGCGTGACTTTCATTGTGTTTAAAATGTTGCAAAATTTCAATATCGTTCTAAAACCAATGTACATAACGTCGTAGGGCAACGAAGAGGTTTTTCTGCCCACACTCAGAAAACATAAGAACGCAGTGAGTGACATACACACCCAAGAATATGTTTTCAAAGAGGAACAAGACTGACTTGACAACAAAGTCGTTAAAGAGGAACATACAAAAAAAAAAAGAATAATACAATGTCTCATAACTATTACACAAACTGAAATGACATGGCTTTACATAGTATATTACATGTATATAAACATTGATGATGGTGCAACACGACGACGGAGCGTCGGGTTTGTAATACGAGGTTGGTGCTTAAAGTTGTAGGTCTTTCAAATACATGTAGAATAATTTAAAGGATATAAATTTTAAGTCATTGGGATTTGCCAAGATGGGATTAACAAAGTTTAAATTTAAGTCAACAAAATACAAAAACATATAGCGGCATGTGATGGAAATCGATCGAGTCAAAATCAAATACGATTTGACGAATTTTATTTTATTGGCATAATTCCTAATATTGGGGATGGGGGCATAATTCCTAATATATTTATATATACATTATATAATGAGAGAAAAAGGGCAATAAATTAATTAGTATCCATTATTTGCTCAAAACCATCATTATTATATCAAATCGTAATCGCTTTAAATGGATCGGTTTCCATCACATACCATATAAGATAGATATAGCATAGAAATTGCACTTTGCGGTATTTAAAGCATACTTTTAGGTTCATCAATATTTCTGAAATGGTAACGCATTTTAAGGGACTCGCAGAATTATTGCAACATTTTGATTGAAGAAAGTAACAGCGCCACTGTAAAAATAACTACAGGTTTCAATTTTCCAGATTTTGTTTTTCTTTGTAAATATTAAATTGCACCTACAGAGATCGGAGAATTCGAAATGAATTCCCAAAATTAACATACTTTGTTATTAAAAAAAAAATGTATAAGTGCAAAGAATTCTGATGAAGATAAAAAGCATGATATTTCCTGCGACTTGGAAGGTTGGAGTGGGTAGAAGTGATGGATACACATATGGCCAGTTTTTCAGTCAGGGGTCTTTGTAGTTAAATTGTCGTTAAACATGGAATTGTCAATGGTTAACTGTGATTTAACCACCCAATGTTAGTTGGTTAACCTGTAGTCAGAACCATATGATTTTGACAATCACATTACTGATTGTCCAAATGAGAAATGTAGGATTCTCTTCATCCCCACAGCTCCTGCTGTTATCATGAGTCAAGATACCTATCTGTCAAACAGTGCTCAGTTATCTCAGCTACACACTGCACATTGCATCATCGAAGGTCAACAGCGTCTATGCATGGATATTAAAGTGCAGTTGTGGTCAGTGGCCGTCAGTGGTGCAATGGCTAGTGTGCGCGGCTCTTGTACATGAGAACGGGGGTTCTATCCCTGCTCAGACCACCTTACATTTCTTTCTACGACGGTCACCTCGCTTACTGATGGCGACACTATCGAGTACTTAGCCATGAAAATGCTTCTCAAAATACCGTTCGGAACCGGTGTAAAACTGTAGGTCCCAATCAGTGAGAATAAAACTAGAAAGCGCACATCTCACTGATTGTGAAAAGCTCTCCCCAATCCCTTCATGGGATGTTAAGGGACACCATTTTTTTTTTTGTGGTCAGTTCTAGAATTGAGGAAAACAAATGGGAGATTTTAAAACAGGCTGACTATCTATCAGATTAGATGTTGGTACCAGAAGCGGTGATGAAGTTTCGTCACAGCCATTCCCATTACCCCTATTCCCATTATCACTATGAAGGGACAGAGAAGAGCTATACCTTCTAGTCTCTGGTATATGACGCTTCCAGTTTATCCTATCTGGAACATGAGTAAAAAAAGGTTTTCATAAGTATCGACGAGGGTGTCTAACTACTAACTTAGGTCCCATAAAATCGTTCTGTGGTTATCAACTAATAATGCCACACATCCTTCAAGCCATATTGTTGCGAAAAATGTTTTGTAGTATTGGCTTAACTAACATTTGGCTTTAGTAACCATTTGAGGCTTGTATTCGTGAAGCTTGATGATAATGATAAGCCGATCATGGATGTAAGTGGAATAGCTACAGTTTACAATCTCACCACGAAGGGTTGATGAATTCGCTAAGGAACTTTCTAGTCTGATCGAAAAATAGATTGGGCTACTACAATATGGTTCGGGACACTGCTAAATGCATTTTGCGAAGAAAAAATTATTTTTGCACCACGACGAAGCTCCGGCGCCCAGTTGTGTAGTCGCAAATGCAAAAATCCATAAATTCGACTACGAACTGCTACCTCTTCCGCCATCTTCTCCTGACTTAGGCCCTGGTGACTACTTTCTATTACCAAACCTGAAGAAATGACTCGGTGATAAAAGATATGGGTCATCACTGAAACAAACACCTACATATTTCGAGGGCCTTAAGAAACCCTATCATTTGGAAGAAATACAAAAAGTAGAAACCTTTGGATATAATATATGGAGCGAATAGAAGACTATGAAACGTTATTTTTTTTTTTGCGAAAAAAGATATTTTATTCGGTGACGCGTCATAACTCCCAGGGACATAACCCAGGGTGTGACATAACGCCCATGGGACCATGAGAGTAAAATATTTGAATTTAAGAGTTTTTGTAATTTTATTTACAGATGAAAAATTTGAAAATAACATAAAACTTATTGAAATATTTGTAATTTGGAATCAACAATTTGCCGACAATATGAGCAAAGAAAATGTGAATTATTTTTTTTTGAATTTTGCTCCATTTTGTCGTAGCAGCTGGAACATATTTTGAAGTGCATGCATGGCTGCAAAACTATGGTCCTGGCATCCAGTGTGCATATAATGCATTTTAGGACTTCCGTCGTCTGGCTATTCTGCATATGATCCTCAGTGTCGTCTTCTTCAGACATATCTTCTTCAACAAGTGTGTCGTCAAAATCGAAATTATTAATAATATTATTACTTTTATTTATGATGGCGTTGAAGAAATCGGGCAACGAGATATGACCTCTGTCCAGCTGTTGCGTCGTCTGGTGGATTGCATTATCCTTAACATGGTTCCGTTTACGCTTCTGCGGTAACACATTCAAAACACCAGCAGATGCTTGGGCCAGAGACACTGACTGGGCGAAGTCTTCATTGCGTAGTTTCTACGAATGCTATAAAACGTCCATGTTTCTCTAGCTTGCTAGAGAGCTTGGAGTTGAAGCCTTCCAAGGAACTTGTAGTTCGCACTTGTTGTCGATGTACCGAAAATCCAGAAGGTGTGATCTAAAAAAGCCATAATGGAAAACTTAAGGTGAACCAATGTGCTTACAATGTGCCTCCTGTTAACAAAAATTAAAGTTATTGCAAAAAAAATCGGCGCCTTTTACGACTAGAATGGAAAAAGGTGAAGTTAGTGGAGAAAAAAAATCGGCGCCGACGCGTCACCGTAAAAGGCGCCGATTTTTTTTCTCCACTAACTTCACCTTTTTCCATTCTAGTCGTAAAAGGCGCCGATTTTTTTGCAATAACTTTAATTAAATATTAAAAGAAACGGTTCTTTTTCAATTGCATATCACTTTTAGAATTTTGTGGGCGTTATGTCACACCTAAAATGGACATAAAGCCCATGGGCCTTATGTCGCTCCGCCGGTGGGCTTTATGTCCATTTCAGGTTGGACATAAGGCCCATAGGCTTTATGTCCATTTTAGGTGTGACATAACGCCCATGGGCGTTATGACGCGTCACCATTTTATTCACAAAGTCACGGAATTGTCAAAGTGCCCTCGAAGGTCTACTGTTATTCTTTAACATAATACATCGAAATAAATATTCTTAAGAATTCTTCTTCTTATGAATTCTGGATTTATAGATGTAGGTGGGGAATTAATAACCTTCATACTAACCTTTATATTTTATATAAATTATCTTATATAAAAATATCGTACATACCTGGAAAGATAGAAAATATAAAATTAGAAATATAATTTCAAAGGATGTTATTTAGCATCACAAAATTCTGAAAATTATTATGAAATTTATCACCGTTTCCTGTAATTACTGACACTGTTATACATATAAGAGATTTAAAAAAAAATTATCATTGCATATAGCAGACAAGGTCTGAGGTTTGATATATAGTGCAATCTCTTCAACATCTGTATTATGATTATAACAATACAACATTGCAGCAATCACAACTAAAACTGACAATAGTAAAAATCCCATAAAGCTGACGCAAGCAGTTGGTATAAATTTGTGGCCACAAGGTAAAAGGACTTATTACTCTTAGGATAAAATTTAATTAAGGTAATCGTGAAGTACATTTTTAAGAGAATCATCAAAAACCTAATTTGGTCGAACTTGATGGATATTCCTGGAAAATATATTCCAGAGATATATCATTTATTTAATTATTTAATTTATTTATTGGTAATAGTTAAGGTTACACCTTCACCTGGAAAAATGTTGTCAGAAAAGGAAACAATTGCAAATAAGTCGTTAGTTCTTGTGAGCACAGAAACGTCATTGACCGAGAGTCTGCGAGAGATTTGTGACATATTTTCAAGCAAGGAGAGGGAATCCGTGACAGTGGCTGAGGGCGCAGACGATCACAAAACTTAGAAAACTATTTCCAAGAACAATGAAACAACATTTTATAACAAAACCATAAATGTTGGCAGACGAAGTACAGTGTGACTCAATTAAAAGGCTGATCTTGCTAGAACTGACTAGGGGATCCAGATTTTGACTAAACGAACAAAACAAGGCTTTATTTAAAGAGCCATTTCATACCAATCATGCGAAATTTTCATGGGAAGATGAAGTGAATATAGAGCTGATACTCCAATGAATTTTATATGGGGTTGTCACTGAAGGGAAATATTTCTAATTTGGTAAATTTTCACTACAATTGCAGCTGCTCATTAGCAATGATGGTAGCATGTCTGGCAAGAAATGTATGTTAGTGTACTAAAAAGTACCAATTTTTGTACTCTTTTGTCCATTTCGTCTCAATTTGTTGGTACATTTTGGTACGTTTCGGTACATAGTACATGAAAAGAAAGAAACAACATACAACAATAAAAACATTTCATATCAATCATGAGAAATTTTCGCGGGAAGATGTAGTGCAAATATAGGTGATACACCAGAGAATTGTATATAGAGTTTTCATTGGAGGAAGATTTTTGTAATTCGTTAACTTTTCACCGGAATTTCAGCTGATGGTAGCATGTTTAGCAAAGAAATTGATAGCTGGTAAGGGAAGTGTCTGTAAGTGTACCAAATTTTATCAATTTTTGTACTCTTTTGCCCATACCCAAATCTTTATTCTTTCACTATAGTCTAGAATTCATCGAGTAATACTATAAGAGTGTGCACTAGTTGTTTTTTGTAGTAACGAGTTCCGAGACCTACGAGGAAAACATATAGAGAATGAGAGCAATCTTTAATTTTAACAATTTTCGTGTTAATTGGGATCTACACAAATAACTTTACTCTAACACTTCATTACATTTTGATTTTTTCCCCTGAATATCCCTTTTTTTAAGCGATTTAGTTGGCAAAATTTACTCCCAGTTGATGTGTTTTGTACTTTTGGCTTGACACACGGCAGCAGAAGTTGAAAATCACAGCACACAACCCAGTCACCTATCACCGTTTCTTCTTTGACATCATCTTCTCAATTTGTTCTCCAAGTACTAAATTGAACCGCTGTCTCATCGATACCCCTTGCTAGAATTATTCAGTCTGTTCTAAAACTAGCAGATTCTTCAACCTTTTCCCCCTAAAGTATGCAATCTTAAAGTTCAACATAAGTTCAACGAACTGATCAAAACAATATAAACAAATTTGATACAATTTTTGTTAATTCTCCATAAAAATAAAACAAGAGACAACTTGCAAATCGGACATTCACATACGTATTCAGTAACACCCGTTTTAGTTATGTCGAGATTTACGAAAACCTTTTGCTCAGTGTAAAGAAATATTTATGTATAATTTTAACTAAAACTTTTTTTTACATGAACTTAAATTGATGATTCACATGATAAATGCTCAACATCATTAAAAATCCCTTATCTTAAATTTTTAACACTCTGCTCTCGTATACACGTCATAAGCGAATACATATAATGGCACAGCAGCGAAAAAATAAAAGCAGCCTTTTAGGCTGCGAAAGCAAAACATTGAAACAGAGGGAGAGATAGAAGGGTGATATAAAGAAACAAGGCATAGAGGGACAATCTAAAAACTAACTACATTTCACATATAGAAAACAGTTCTACATGACTGCTTGTACTAAAAAGACGGATATTAAGCGCAAATAGTCGGTGCGTTCCTAAGTACATACATACATTTGTTGGGGATTTATGCACGTACAGTGGGGAGCAGAAATGAGTACATCCTGGTACACGTCGTACACTTCGAAATGAATAACAATGGCGGCAATAACAAAGAAAATTAATAATGTTTTTTTATTTATTTATTACTTGTGATATATTTAGCAGTTATATTAAGTACCAAAAATCAAAAGATACACGGAGAAAAAAATGATAACAAAATGAAGTCGATTGAACGCAAATTAAATGAAGTAGATTATTTTTAACATTTAGTTCATAGTCCCTTAGATATGTAAAACATTTGTCATATATCTTGACATACTTTCGCCCAAGTTTTGCAAAATTCCAAGAGGAATATTTTTTCATTCCAACTGAACGCATTGCCATAACTCGCCCTGGTTAGATTTGGCTCTTTGTTATCTGAATGAGAATTTGTGGTCAATCGTAAAAAGACGGTTGGGACAAAACCAAATAGCCGCTTCGATCCTGAACAAACTGTGGCACCAGGTAATAATTAAAAAATCAGTGTGTCATGAAGACACGCGACAGAAGTGAAACTTCATGTGTATGTATAGAACTGAGTCTATATATATTTAAATATGTGTGCACGTTTGTTTTGACGTTGTCCCGTCTGTCGTTTTGTTAGTTGATATGAAATCACTGCCGTTCGTCTTATACAGTGAGTGGATAGGTATGCCAGTAGACAGTTCCAGTGTATTAGTTTATATTTTTAGGCAAATGTGTTGTGTACACTTTTTGTAGTTTCATGTACATGTACTTCATGTGTGTAGTTCAACTTTTTCTGCATTTCGCTTTTTGTCCGATGACCGTAAATAATTCGTTCGTATGTATAGATATGAACGTATGGACATTTAAACATGGGCGTAAATGAGGGTCTATTTTTTCTGGTAGTGTCTTTCTTATGTATGAGTTCAAGATATCGTAGTTCAATCGTTGCGGTTCGTCTTGTACAGTGAGCTATTGCGTATGTGTGTTAGGCAGTTATTATGTTGGTGTATATTAGTGTATGTTTTTAGGTAAGTGTTTAGTGTACACTTTTTAGACTTTTGTTTACACTTTCTGCTTTTATTCCAATGAATGTAAATATTCTTTTGCATGTATAGAGATGAATCTATGTATGGTTAAATATGTGTGCTCGTTCACATTGACGTCTTCGTGAATGACAGTTTATATTTTATGGTTGCCTGTCTGTCGTTTTTTCGTTGATATGAAATCATTCCCGATTGTCTGATTGGATATATGAATAAGCCGTTGTTATGTCGGAGTGTATTAGTGCATATTTTTAGATAAAATTCTTGTGCACACTGCTTGTATTTTCGTGTACATCTTGTGACTTTTTTGTAGAAGCTTTTACTTTTGTGTACACGTTTTGCACTTTTGTGTACACTTCGCTCCTGAACAAACCGGGGCCAATGGTATTAAATAAAAATACGTGTCCCATGAAGACATGGGAGAGAAGTGAAACTTCATGTATGTAGTCGACCTTTTTTTTTTTTAATTTCGCTTTTTGTCCTGTGACATACGAACGATTAGAATGTATAGATTTGTGTGTATGGATGTTTATACATACGAAGTTTCACTGCAAAACATATTATTAATTTGCTTATGCGTTAAGAAGTGAAAGAAGAGCACGAACTTCTTGTCATTTCTGGTCCCCACTGTATTCGAAAAACTCGTTGACTTTGGCTTTATGAGATTTTGCGCTCGAAAAATCTAGAACATGTTTGTTTTACTTGTAATATAATAATTTTACTAGAAATCAAAACCGTTGTGGTCGTCGGTGGGTCAATGGCAGCTCTTGTACATAAGAACGTGGTTTCGATCCCCAACGTTACGGTCAATGGAACAATGTACTGTTCGATGATCACGGAACTTTGTATGCCCAAAATGGAAGAATTGGACTTGGTTGACATGTGGTTTCTACAGGACAGTGTACGCTATACCATGAACTAATTGAGTAGCGAGTTTGGTGAGCAATTAATCTCACCTTGTGGGGCGCTGTCAATTTGCCGCTTCGTTGGTGACCCCTTTATACAACTTTTTGTGGGGGTATGTGAAGTCTGTCGTATATAGGGACAAACCAACCATGATTGCTGCCTTGGAAGACAACATTACACGTGTCATTGGTAAGATACCGGCCGAAATGTTGGAAAAAGTGTGCCAAAATTGGGCATTCCGAATGGACCACGTGAATCGTAGCGGCGGGCAACATTTGCATAGAATAATCTTTACAAAGTAAATAGCACACGCTGAAAAAACGGTCTCTGTAACATTATGCTGGAACCATGTATATGTTTGTAACATCCATATACGTATGTGGAAGCACTGTTTTCATTAATTGAAGATCTGCTGCTTTTTTGTTTCTCTTTTGTCTGTCACGTGTCTGTTTTCAGCAGTTTTCAACAAACAAAGGAACATTTGGGTCCCAAAAACACATATTATCATAACCTATTAATCATTGTGTCCCAAACATGCACTATTGAATAGCAAACACAATTTGTTTTGGACACAAGTATACAATATTTGCTATAAGCTGCAAACACGTTATATTTGCATGCAAACTACAACAAAAAACAGATTTTTCAGCGTGCAGGCATTAACTTATTGATCCAAAGAACTATTTCATTCACTCGTAAAAATTTTCCGTGTTTTAAATAAAATCACATATTATTAATGGAAAATAAAAATACAACATTTTAAAGCAGAAGATTTACCCGTTTAGAAGACACCAAATTTATAAAAATATATTTACCCATTTGAAAACTATAGTTACTTAAACATTGCATACTCTGGCAAAAAGGCTACAAAAGTTCAACTTTGATCTCCGATTGTAATAGAACGAAATTGAATGTTGACGAACGAAATATGTCAAAACAATTGTATAGCCCAGTAGTATATATATGCCCCATATTCAGAGAGATTTGAGAAAAGCTTTTTGTATGCTAAATCGTCTCTCAAACCTTTCATAACTTTTTATGAATAAGGTCGATCGGCATTATTCATAAACCTAGCCAGTTGTAATACGTTTGAATACTTTTTGGCGGTAACGAATGTAACGTATTCATTAAGGAAATGGAACAGTCTAGAAAATACTGGTATATTTAAACATGTTTAATTAAAGATAAGTTTAGTTGTTAAAAAATGTAGCTGGCGATATAATAGCTGTTTAAGGTCGATCGCTTCCTCTGTTCGAGATAGTGCAACACGAAAAAATTTAACCATATACGGACACCACTACGTGATAAAAGACCCGTGTCTCCCAGTTTTGCCCAAAGTCATGCACTTCTTTTATAGGCCCCCAAAGGTTAGGAGCCTCGGTGCCATTTTTGCTAAAAAGTGATAATTTTGTCAGGCCCATATCTTGCAAACCGTTCGAAATTTTGATTTACTCTCTGAGCGAAAGTTGTTATGTTCTAGAAAGTTGTTTATTGAGATCTTAGGTACATTTTTGTAGTTGATTGTTTCCTTGAATTTTGAACGGTTTGCTACCTATGGACCTGAACAGGGGAAAAAGGTAAAAAAATTCGAAGTTTTTTGCGATTTTGACCTTGAAGATGAAGTTTTTTATATATTATGTTTTATATGTTATATGTTCTTTATGACAAGAGCTACAACTTTCACTCAGAGAGTAAATCAAAATTCCGAAAGGTTTGCAAGATATGCGCCTGACAAAATGATAATTTTTTTCCAAGAATTACACCGAGGCCCCAAATCTTTGGGGGCCCATAAAAAAGTGCATGACTTTCGGCAAAACTGGGAGACACGGGCCTTTTTTTTGGTCATTTATCACGTAGTGGTGTCCGGATATGGTTATATTTCCATGACTTAAAAAATTACACACAATGTAATGAATGTGCATATAGTATATGTAAAATGTCTAACCGTTGAAGGTTTCTGTTGAGATTCGAATAATTGTGGATGACTAACTATTGTTACTACCGTAATTTATAAAAAAATTACGATTAACTAACGATAATAACGATAAAAATAGAATTCATCAAAATATTTCCGCTACAAGTGTCCATTTTATCGCATCCTCGCGACGTAGATTTTGACATTTCATAACCCCAATAAGACGGAATTTTACCGCATAATAACTTCAATATCTAAAATGGAAATAGAAATCATAAATCTAGCAGGATATGCAGACCCAAACCATCCACATTCAGTTTCACAACTTCAAACTGATTACTTAGACCAAAAGCTAAAAATTTTTTCGTGCGCACACCATTTTTGTTTTTTATTTCTATTAAAGAATTCAAAGTGAAGCCAAAACCAAAACTTGTTAATGTATACGTTTAAGTGTCATTAAAACTACAACCATCCTTAGTCTGAACATGTTTGTATTATATGCATAGTAGGTGAAGTGTTCAACTACATTCGCACATTCAGAGGATTTCCTTGTGTGTCTGCCTTGTGTTTCGCCGATGATTCCAAGGAGCCTGGACAACATAGAGTTTTATGATGAGTCTCATACAAGTGGTAATGGCAGCAGCGGTTGTTCAATAATAATCGAAAGGAAATAAGCCAAACATAAATGGAACATTCAGCAGTAAACGGAATTTATGAATACCACAAACACGTATACACAAGTACAGTGTGTTGTATGAGATGGTGGAAGCTAAAACAACAATAAACTTAGGGCAGCATAAAAACCAAATGTGTGTAACTATAAAGACAATAAAACCTTGGTCGTACTACTGTTTAATAAATTCATAAATATACAATAAAATTGTGATTCTAAATCATGATTTTTATACCATAATCGGAACGCGAACACTTTTACCACACGCACTATAGAAACCTGATGTGCATTTGCACCCACAAAACTCGTAAATAGTTGTCTCCTTACCCGCTTACTTAGGTCTTAAAACTTTGAAAGAGAATCCATGACGACAACGAGGACCAGGACGAGGACGAGGACGATGACGATGAAGTGTCTCGTAATATCTTGTTGAACTTCCAAGGATCGTGCTGGTAATGGGGAAATTTATTGTCACCCCATTGGGTAGGAAAAGAGTTGGGCATCTAGTGTGACTTATGCTAGAGATGGGGGTTTAGGATGATAAACTGGTGTATGCCATAAGTAAGCAATAAATTACCCAAAACAAAATTGCGCTATCAAATGTAATTGGAAATTGGTTTATTCAGTTTCTATAAGTAGATTGCGATGCTGCTTCCGATAGAGCAAAAAAACAATCAATTAAATATTTATAAGACGACAAATAATGTGATAAATTGCGTTTTCATTTCCTCATTTATAAAGGGATTATTTAAGGAATAATCAATTGGCCATTAGAGGAGTTTTCGAGATATAAATATACAAAGATCATTCAAGAGTTAAAAGTAAATGGTGCGAGCATACACTTAGAGAACTAATACTTGGAAACCAGGTTGTAGTAGCCCTAAATTCAAGTCAGGTTTGTCAGGATGTCATCACATCCGAATTACAGGTTTGCACAACCGCATTAGAGGTTACCACAATCTATTAAAGGTTGTGGCAACCGAATTGCAGTTGCCACAACCGAATTGAGGTTCTTACAACTGAACTTATTCCCCACAACAGAAATTCGATTGAAGCAACCTCTAAAAGGTTGTGATAACCTCTAATGCGATTGTGCCAACCTGTAATTCAGATGTGATGACATCTAATGCGGTTGTGACAACCAACCACTAAATTTGGTTACGGCTAATTCGGTGATTTTTCTGTTGATGTAAAGGGTTTTTCAACAGAGACGCTACAAAAGTAAATCGATAGGGACAGCAAACGACGCCATATTTTTTCCCGTTTTTTGGCATTTCTCTTCAGTAAGGTTTGCCACTTCATCATGGAAAGATATACGAGCCAACGAGTCGAAATTATTAAAATTTACTACCGAAATTTGGAGTCAGTGGCCTCAACTTTAAGAGCGCTACGTCCAATTTATGGTCGTCATAATCGTCCTACCACGTCAACAATTGAGCGTCTAGTGGAAAAATTTGAATCCACAGGCACAGTACAAAATGTTCCCGTGCCAGTGAAACAAAGAAGTGCCCGTAGTGTCGAGAATATTGCTGCCGCTGAGGCTTCAGTTCAAGAAAGCCCAAATGTGTCTCTCACACGTCGTTCTCAAGCGTTGGGCATCTCTGTGACGTCGTTGTGGCGAATTTTGCGAAAACATCTTGGCCTACATCCTTACAAGATCAAATTGACGCAAGAACTGAAGCCGTTTGATCACCATAAGCGTCGTATGTTCGTGAATTGGGCTGAGCAACAACATGAAAATGTTTCGGATTTTCATCGGAAAATCATCTTCAGCTATGAGGCTCATTTCTGGCTGCATGGCTTCGTCAATAAGCGAAATATGCGTTATTGGTCAGACAGCAATCCACACGTAATCCATGAGTCATCATTGCATCCCGAAAAAATTACGGTTTGGTGCGGTTTATGGGCCGGCGGCGTCATTGGGTCGTACTTTTTCAGTGATGATCAAGACCGGCACATTACTGTGAATGCGAATCGCTACCGTTCAATGATAACCGAATATTTTTGGCCCCAATTGGATAACATGGACTTGGAGGACATGTGGTTCCAACAGGACGGCGCCACAAGCCACACAGCGAATGCCACAATCAATTTATTGGAAACCAAGTTTGGTGAACGTGTTATCTCACGAAATGGCCCAGTCGATTGGCCGCCTCGGTCGTGCGATTTGACGCCGGTAGATTATTTCCTGTGGGGCTACGTCAAGTCTATGGTCTATGCCAACAAGCCAGCCACGATTGATGAACTTCGTACGAATATCGAACGTGAAATTGCAGCATTATCGGCCGATTTATGCTTGAAAACCGTCGAAAATTGGGTTCAGCGTCTGGACTTCTGCAAGCGTGCCCGTGGTGGCCATGCAAATGAAATCGAGTTCCATACATAATGGCATCGAACGTACTTTCACAGGAATAAAGAATTTCATTGGTATCTAAAACCGGTTTTGTTTTATTTAAAAAAACTTTTGTACACGGACACTCGGAGAAGTCCACAGTTTTGACTGTTCCTTGGTCTCTGATGAATTGTGGTGGATCCATGTTTCAACCACGGTTACAAAACGGCGCAAAATGTCTTTCGAATTGTGATTGAACATTGCCAAACACGCATTTGAAATGGACACGCTTATGGTCGAGTGTGAGTAATCGCGGCACCCATTGCACGGATAGCTTTTTCATGTCCAAAAATTCACATAAAATGTGATGTACCCGCTCTGTTGAGATGCGTACACTTTCAGACACCTCATGCACTTCCATTCTCCGATCGACCAATACCATTCTTCGTGTCGGTGATGTTTTTTAGGCAAAATATTATGCTTAATGAGCACACGAACTTCACTTTATCCATTTTCGTCGAAATTAACGAGTGTCCCTTTAATGGCTGTCAAACACAAACTACGAAGGAAGTTCTAAAAGTGACGCAACTTTCAAATCGCCCTCGTCCGTAACTTTGTATACTTTTGGATATGACGAATTCGCCACAGGATGAAGTTTAACAAGTACTGCTGTTGATGCATGCATACATGAGTATTGCTAATACCTAGTTAGACCCTTGCATACTTTTTGGCTGTAACAAATATAACGAGTAGTTCACCACGGAATTGGGAAAGTGTAGAAAGCTCTGAAGTGTTAGCAACGTATAACTGGAGATAAGTGAAGTGGGAAGTGTGGGACAAATATAGATGACGATATAGTTGAAATAGTCGATCGGTGTCCCTGTTGAAGTCAATCTGAATTTTAATCGTCGAGTAATAGTAAGTATTATTACTGCCCTGCTTATCAAGAAAGACTCAACTCCAAAAAAATTAAAAACATATATATTTTTTTTAATTCTCAAGTTAGCAACATTGTGCACCTTAGGGGGTTGGAAGTCGCCGCAAAATGACGTAAATATTATTAATTTCACTATAAAAACCAACGGATTTCTTATTACAAATGAAGCTCCAAGCAGAATTCATAAACCTTCCTCACCTGAAAAATTTAGGAAAGTGGACTTGAGTCTTTCTTGATAAGCACGACAGATTACTCTTGGCCGTTTTTATAAATATCGAAAAAAATTTAACTATTACTTAAGTGTTATATTAGTCGTGTTTTGGTTACGAGCAAGCGATTATCGCTTGCCAAGTTTCAAAGAAAACGACTATTTAGCGAGCCGTCGGTGGTGCAATGGTTAGTCTGTGCGGCTCTTGTACATGAGAACGCCGGTTCGATCCCTGCTCTGACCACCTTACATTTCCTCCGACGACGGTCAACACGCTTAAGCGACAATATCGACTTCTTACCCATAAAAAGCTTCCCAAAATACCGTTCGGATCCGGTGTAAAACTGTAGGTCCCATTCAGTGAGTGTAAAACTAAAAAGCGCACAGCTCAGTGATTGTGAGCAGCACTCTCCTGTCCCCTCATGAGATATATTGGGAAATTTTATGTATATTTGTGAGCAAATGTTTGCCAATACTTTCTTTATATGTGGACAGTATTGTTCCTAATAATATTGGACGCCCTAAAGGATGTTTATAGTGGATGTACGTCCACGTTCAACATTCAGCTGTTAAAATGTTAACAGACTTACAAATTGGCTTCCATGTGCGACTTTCATAAAAAATTCAGGTAAATGATTTTACTACGTGAAGGATATTACTTTATACATGACAATATGCCAATGATTAATGGTCCATATCAACGGCATGTACAACATATTTCTGTCAGCACCTTGTTGGTTGTACTTTAGATTCCATTCCAAATATAAATTACATTTTTCTGTGGGTTCAAGACATTTATTATTTTTTTCTTTCAATTTCAATAAAACATGTATTAATCAAATATATGTATTACAAATATATTTAAAGTATACTTGAAGGCGCACCGAACTTATTTTCTGAACAAACATCTTAGGGGAGTTTAAAGGAAATTTCCTTTGTGCATACATTAATAAAATTCTTACTATACATTTGTCCATTTCTTCGAAATGTTATCAAAAGCCTATACATATGAATATATGCCTGTTGGCTTAGCATACTTTTAGGCAATTTGCCATATTTTGTAATATCTCAACGTGTTTGCTCTTACGATCTTCATTTATTTTGTTGGAAAACGATTTAGTTGTTTAGAATTTGTAAGATTATATTGGCACAACAGCACAAGAGTTCATATTTTTAGATTTCTATTTAAAAAAGAAAACGTTTCATTATCCTCCCTTCCTTTTAGTTGTGTATTAAGAATATGAAAATATTCAAAACCTTTTCCATTCCCAAAAGCAGTGGCATATTTTAAAGGTAGATTTTAAAGTGTAGTAGTCTTTTAGGCATTTTGGTCCTTTTTTAAGTTGTTTATCAATTTTATTGGTTCTTATATTGGTATATCTGGGATCTTATCTTATTTTTAGGTTTGTGTTTGGTCAGCCGTATTTTTTTTTGTCAGACAATTTACGACTTTTCTAAATGGGCCAAGTAATATGTCCTTGGGGAATCATTAAAACGTGAGTAGTGTTTCCCCCTTTTACAGTTCCTGTAAATATTCTGAAAGTGTTTTAAATAAATAAAAATATCTTGAAAATCAATGTTGAACTAAGGCCGTTTTTCGTTATGAACAAATAGCCTATATATAAAATTTAAGCCATTTTGTTTTTTTTTTTTGTGCTACAATTGCAAAAACGTGTTACCACCTTTAATTATAATAAAAACTAAACAAACTTGTTATATTATTTTGCCAGCTGCTGTATTTTTTTCTTTATTTTCTGCATTTTTTCTTCTTCATTCTTTACAGGTGCAAAAAGGCCAAATGGTTATTCAAGCCAAGGTCAATAAAACACGTCAAATTAAAGGATATGCTGGCGCAAAAGTAAAATTGCAAGAATGCAAAAATAAAGCAGAACAAAAAATTCAATTGTATTTTTTTGTAGTTAAAGAGGTTCGTACTCTTTTAAGAGACCGACGAACAGTAGCAGCAATATCAACTGCTACTGCAGTCTGAACAAGGCAAATCAACAATGACATGCAAGGTTTCTGTTCAACGGGTGTGCTAGAGTTCCGAAAGTGAACATATGTACACAAGGATAATTTGAAAACAAATTTAGCAATGGAATGTGTTATGTGAGTTGCATGAAGAAGTTCTTGGCCTTTAAATGAAAACAGAAAAAATTAAATTAAAACAAAATAAATTCAAGCAAAAAATGTTTAAAAAAACATTGCATAATTTTAGGCGGTTGGATGTAATGGATAATGGTAGTGTATCAACTCATCCACTTATTATAGTTTATTTTAAACCCCATTGCACAATTTTAGGCGGTTAAAACTCCCACAAAAACATACTTCAAGTAGGACTTAAACTGGATATAGTGTATTTTGGCGGCTGCTTTAAACACGTGGTGAAAAAACTCTAATGGATAATGGTTGTGTGCCAACTCTGCACAAAAAATTGTTTCTGTTAGTGCTTTAAACTAGATATAAAGGGTGTATCAGTAAGAAAGCACTTTTTAATTTCAAAATAAAAACACGTATTTTTGAGATAGTTGTGAATTTTTAAATGGATTGTAAAGAAGACATGTTCCGATTAAGTATGGAATAAAATATCCGCGAGTTATCGAAAATTTTAATAAATTTTTTCTGTTAATTTTTTTGTTGTATTTTCTACCATACAAATTAAATTCACTGGGGGAAAAAAATTAACAATATAACCCATATTCTTTCAACTTCTTTCAACTTCTTCTTCATATTCTTTTCAACTTCAACTTAAGGAATGTATCGAAATCTTTGCCGTTTAATTTTTAAATTTCTACCAGAAAAAAACACATCTTTGGGAAAAATTAACAAATTAATCAATTCTTTTTGAAAACTAAACTCTCGATATGTCTGTCACAAAACGAGTTATGAAAATTTGTAATTTATTTCTATCAACTTATTCGATAACTAATTGAGTTATTGAAAATGTTTATCAAAGTTCTTCTATTTTTTGGAAAAATTAACAAAATAATCGATATTTTTAGAACTATGTTCCCTATCGCACGTTGCGGGATGGGGGCTAAATTAAAAATTATTAAACAACGTTTGTTTTAACACTATTATGCTACAACCCACTATTCTCAACTATATTGTTTACTTTTGCTTTGGTTTGTGTCTAGACTAACGGTTTCGATCATAGAGCAAGAAATTAACTAGATGTCTCACATATGTTGGGAAATTTCTTGTTTAATGGGAAGTTTTCTAGGTGGAGCCTGTAACCAATATTAAGTATATATTGTAGTTTTGAACCCAATAAAAAGGAAATATAGAAAAGCCAAGGAGAAAGAAGTTTAAAATGAACATTTTCTTAAATAAGTGCCTTTTCTTAAAAAAGTAAGTATTCTCAAAAAAATACCTATTCATATTCTTAAACAAAGTACATTTTCTTAAAAAAAATACCTTATCTTAAAGAAGTACTTTTACTTAAAAAAGTAAATTTTATTATTTTGTTCTTAAAAAGAGCGTAATTTTTTTTAAATAAGTACAATTTCTTAAAAATTTACATTTTCTTTAAAGAGTACCGGTTTTGTGAAACAAAATAACTATTCTTGAAATAAGTACCTACTCTTAAAAATGTACCTATTTTTGGAAAATGGACCAATTCCAAAAAGATTTCCATTTCTTAAAAACAAAACTTTCCTTAAAAAAATATCATCTCTTTAAAAAATACCTTTTCTTACAAAAATGTATTTTCTTAAAAGTAAATTTTCTTAAAAATAAAATAATACCTTTTCTTTTCTTGAGATAAGAAGCCTTTCTGAAAATAAGTACATTTTCTTAAACAATAACCTTTTCCTAAAAAGAATACCAGTTCTTTAAAAAGTACCTGTTCTTAAAAAAATTACTTCTTTGTAAAAAATGCATACTCTTATGGATTTTTCTGACAGAAAGTAGTTCTTCTTAAAAAGAGTGCCTTTTCTTAAGAAAACATTAGCTTTTAATAAAAAAGTACCTCTCTTTAAAAAATTACCTTTTCAGGAAATTATAATGCATATTGTTACAAAAAGGACTGAAAAATATACTTTAAAAAAAAATACATTCTATATAAAAAAATTTTCTTAAAAAAAGTTTATCATTTTACAAAAAGTATATTTTCTTAAAGATCCATTTAAATTATCGTATTTTGCAACGGACGCCTTGCCTTAGGCGTTTTGGAACTAGCTAGTACATAATATATAGCGAATGGAACTTCGTTCCAACCCGGTGTCCCCTGACCCCTTGTTATTTTTTTTTTCAAATAAACGTTGGTCATGTCGGTAACTTAACGAGTTAAAATGTGTGATTTATATCTTTCAAATTATTCGGTAACTAATCGAGTTATCGAAAATTGAAATCAAAGTTCTGCCATTTTTTTGGTTTTATTTTGGAAAAACTTAACAAAATAATCCATATTTTTTTAAAAATTTTTCGTCCGATATGTCGGCAACTAAACGAGAAATCAAAATTTGTGATTTAACTGTTACAACTTATTCGATAACTAAGCAAGTTATCGAAAATTTAAATCAAAGTTTTTGCTTTTTTTGATTTTCTATTTGAAGCAATCAAATCTTTGGGGAAAATTAACAAAATAATCGATATACCGATAACTAAACGAGTTATCAAAATTTTTCATTTAATTTTTTCAAGTAATTCGATTACTAACATTCGAAACTAAGCGATTTATCGCAAATTTTAATCAAAATTGTTCCGTTTATTTACTTTTTTTATTTTCTATCATAAAAATGTAATTCGTTGGAAAAAAAAATTAACAGAATAATAGATATTTTGAAAAATGTAACATCCAGCGGCTATCGTTGAAGTTTATTTGTCGGTTTACCGCCCTTCTTGATACTTAATAGGTATGTAATCGAAGTTGCTCGCATCACTATCATGTTCACAAAACATTTTGGTAATATTTTTTCAAATTCATCAGTCAGATTAAAAGTTATCGCCCGGGCTCATGCTCATGAATGACAAGTCTGTGCTTCACTTCCGATATATCGATAACTCATTTATTAAACATTTGTCAGTTTATTTCGACGTGTTTTACGCCTATATTCAAACTTTGAGGGCGCATAACTCCGAAAATATTGGCTGCTGTTAATTTTGTTTATTTTACATTATAAAACAGTATGGGGTTTCATTCAAACTCATAAATTCCTCGTGTCCGTCGTAAAACGAAACACAGATTTGTCATTCATGAGCATGAACATCAGCAATCGTTGATGTTTATTGTCGGTTTACCTCCCTACGTGCTACCAAACAAGAATGTAATCGAAGTTGTTTGCATCACTATCATGTTCACAAAAATTTTTGGTAATATTTTTTCAAATTCATCAGTCAGATAAAAAGTTATCGACCAAGCTCATGCTCATGAATGACAAGTCTGTGCCTCACTTTCGATATATCGATAACTCATTTATCAAACATTATTATCATTGTATTTCGGCGTGTTTTACGCCTATATCCGAATTTTAAGGGCGCACAACTCCAAAAATATGGGCTGCTTTTAATTTTGTTTATTTTACATTATAAAATAATATGGGGTTTCATTCAAACTCATAAATTCCTCGTGTCCGTCGTAAAACTTGTATATTTTGAAAATGTCAAACATATTTCATACGAATTTAAGGTTTGAATTTGAATTTATCAGAAATACGGGGTATGCGAAGTATTTACGAGTCTGAATGGGCTGGGATAACATCTTGTTTTTTGAGCGCTGGATGTCCATTTCTCAAAAAAAAAAATTAAAAACAAATACATTCAAAACTCTTGTCAGACGATAGTTTAACATGCAGGATAGTGCTGGGTTTAAGGACATTTGAATTTGGGCAATAGCAAAGTATTTGTTCTTTAAAAATTTGAATTATATTTCAAATTAACTTCAGTTATACCCCAATATAAATTAAATTGATTCCTGCGACCTCCCTGTTTATCATCCTTCGTTCAGACAGTTAAACTCCCTCCCTCGCTCTCATCTGGTCGTACGACTTTTGAAGGCAACCATAATGTTAACCAGAGACCTAATACAACACCATCTAAAGCAGCGGATGTGTGTGGGGAGAAAAGGAAATTCAATAAATGTAATAAAAAGGATTATCATGAAGGAGTCACAAAAGACGTTATTGTGTTGTAACTCCTGCGAACAACTTGCTTTTTTTTTTTGAGTGGAAAATAAGCCAAAATGATTATTGTACGTAGTTTGGTTTTATAATAGTTTTTGTTTTTTTTAAAGGACATGAAGTATAAGGGGACATATGTGTCAGACACAATGTCTGTTGTGCCCTTTCCCGTACACATGAGTAGTGGTGGCATGACCCAATAAACAATTTGATACAGATAACTTGTGCCCTCAATATATTTGGTTAGTTGGTATTTCTTTCCTTGGCTTTCCATTTCAACTTGTGCTATTAGTTCTGTTCAGCCTAAACCTCGTAGAGGTCAAATATTAGAGAAACATGAAAATTGTATATGTTTTTCGTAAATGTTCCCATTAATGAGAGTGGATAGTAGATACTTCTTGTATTTTCCGTTGCCTCTACTTTAACGGCTGGGAGTCCTGCGAGAGGGTTTGGGTTCATAGGGGGTTGATTTAATTTCTGCGTTTGCGTAGTAAAGCGGCACATTTTCTTTCTCCTCGCGTACTCATGTAATGAAACCGAATCTTGAAATTGAATCATTGTTTACAGATGGCCATAATGGTCACGACGATTGCCTTGGGGCAGTGCGAAATTGCTCTGAGGATACATATATGAAGGTGGTAGATGTACAATGAAAGAAAAGAAAAAACAGAAAAGAAGTCTCTTCAAAACATATGGTTTCGATTTTGCAACAACACAAAGAAAGGAAAACATGGGAGCAACCCAAGTGGTTTTTTGTTGAATTGAATTGGTTTGAGAGGGAGATTCTGTATAGAATGTAAAATGTCGTGTGTTCGTTCGTTTATGTGACCTAGTTTGCGTTGAATTATATAAATTATTCACAAACACTAAAAATAGTATGTAACTAAGCAGTCTAATTATCACATCGCAAGTACAATATTACTAAGATATGGATGTTTATTACGGAAAACTTAGTTAATATGTTAGCCATTATAAACAATATGGCTTGACATATTGGAAGCAAATGAGTTTTTTCTTTCCTCCACCATACCATAGAACATTTCTCTAAGCAACATCTGCAAATATTTATCAGATGCCTCATTAGGCGAAAAATAAAATCAATTAAGGAATAACCGCCTGTTTGTGCGTTCATTGTTTTGTGAATTTTTTGTCCTTCCGTTTGTTCTGTCGGCCGTCTTTCCATATGTTAAACACACGGTAGCCTCAAAATACACAGGAAACAATTTCAACAAATTTTAACTAATTGAAATGTATTTGTATTCAAAGTAATGTTTTAATTAATTTTCAATTACAACAATAAAACATTTTGTTAATATTACAATTTTAAATTAAGTCTCAAATTTCTAAATATATTTTTTTAAATATCAATCGATTTCATCAGAGGTGTGGAGGTTTCGTACAGTGTTACAAACTCCGACTCCAACAGCGGAATTTTAAAATTCTGAACTCTGATTTCTACTCCGACTTCTACTACGACTCAACTCCAACTCCACAAAAATCAAAACCACACGTATTTAAATGTTTTTTTTAATGATGCCAGAAAAACGTGAGTATAAAAATTATTCATTATGCTAAATGAATAAATAATTGTTCACAAACTACGAGAATAAAAAACAGTTTTCAGTTTAAGTGTATATATAACGTTGGCTTGAATTCAAAAACCATTGTCGATAACACATTCACTTGGCGTCAAAATTTGTCACCCCTGTTTACTTTCCATGTTTGCTCACTAACACATTCACACAAAATTCAGCAATTATTCTGAAATTAGAATGTTTTACAGGGCGGAAGGACACAAATCACTTCGCATGTAATTTTTCACACTATGAATCATGAAGTTACCATTTCCATTCATAAAAATAAATAAATAAATAGTTTCCCATTACATCCCATAAAGGGACTGGGGAGAACTTCTCACAATCACTGAGCTGTGCGCTTTCCAGTTTTCACTCACTGATTGGGACCTACAGTTTTACACCGATTCCGAACGGTATTTTGAGAAGCTTTTTCATGGCTAGATACTCGATAGTGTCGCCGTCACTATGCGACCATTCATATTCCTCCGAAAATTTTAAAATATTTTAATTTTAATTGTCGGAAAAATAGAAAAACGTTTTCCAACACATACTAATTTTTGCGTATACATGCACTCTTTTATCATGATAATGTCGTGATTATCAGTCTACGGCAAAAAGGATATTTTACTCGATTTAGTTTTGACATTTTTGAATTTCATGATGGCATTATGGAATTATACCAAGTGATGGCAGATGTAGTATCAAACAATTCTGTTAGTCTAGTAATTTTCTCTATTTCTTTATTTGTAAAAATAACTTTGTATTTAATTCACGACATTTTTATGTGGAATATATTTAGAATTTCTTGAAATTTTGTAAGTGTTTATAAAATTAAGAAAGAAACTTAAATCAGCTGATGTTATAACACTACCTCGTATAGCAATCATTGTGTATGTGTTGTCATTAATGTACATGTTCAGTGAAGTATGTTTCCTTTACATTCCCATTTCCGTTTCATGTTCACACAGTCTCATACTTAAAGTGCGTATACAAATCGGCGCTTGAAATGGTTTGTGACATGATAATAACATTATAGAGATAAATGTACCCGATCTTGGGTCGAACTGCAAGATCGAGAGCATGTAAACGCCCTATTAAACTGGAAACATTGTGCCTTTTTGACGCCAGAGAAATAAAAAGAATTCTATAAGAATGAATGGAAAAATTTTTAACACCTACGTTATCGCTCCGACTGTGTTGGCACCCTAAGGATCACCAAAACTGATTGATTAACATCGCTAGTACACTTAAGCGAAGTTGGGCGTTCAACGCTAACCAATGTCTATGGCACTAATATTGTCAAACTATTGGCACCTTCGGGCAGAGTTCGTATTTCGTGGGTACTGTGGTACCCTGGGTTACCCAGGGTAACCCATTATTATTGCCATGGGAATGGGTAGCGATCGTTTACCCATTACCCACAGGGTATGGGGATGGAATTAACCGACGATTACCCATTTTTTTTTCCAAAAAATCGCCAAAATAAGAAATTCGCTAAAATAAAAAGGAAAAAAAGTGATGCCATATTGGAGACACCCACCCACCCATTGGTTAAAGCCTCCTCCGGAGGTAAAATTTTTATTATTGTTTCGATTGGACACAGTTTTCGAGCTATAGCCACTTTTTTATATAGCGATTTTTCGAAAAAAATTCTTCCATACGAATTGGACCACTTTATGAAAACCCCTTAGAAACCAGCAAAAATTGGTTATTTTTTCGATTGGACGCTCCGTTTCCGACATACGATGCGTATGGGTTACACATGAGGGGGTAAATACGACGATGCGTATGGGTTACACATGAGGGGGTAAATACGAACTCTGCCTTCGGGATAGAATTGCATTCTTTCATCCTCGTCCTACTTCATCTTCCCAAATTTTATTAAGATTGCAATTGATATATTTTAAATTTAAACTTATTCCAATTGACGCTTTTAAATTTCAATTGATGTATTTTGAAGTTAAAATGGAATTTTTGAATTTGAATTGATGTATTTTAAGTTTTAAATTGAATTTTGAAATTTAAATTGATTTTTTTTAATTTTAATTCGCAGTGGTGTAGTAGCATAAATCAATAATCTCTTTTATCTACTCAGTCAAAATGGAAATTTAAAGATTCCAGTGTAAAAAAGTTAAGATATAATAGGATCTTAGCAGACCAAATTAGTTTCAAAAAATAATTAGACGAGGGCGGATCAATATGTCCGTGACTTTTTGAATAAAACACAGTTTTTTTTGCAGAAACAAATTTATTTTTCAATAGAATCTCCTTTTAGCTCAACAAGCTTAGTCCAACGTTTCTCCAATTTTTGTATCCCTTTCAAAAAAAATTGGGTTTTTCGAGGTCCATAAAATAGACATTTGTTTGATCAATAATTTCATCGTTGGAGCTAAATCCAAATATTCCAATTGGAAATAGGAAATAGTCACTGGGGGTTAAATCCGGAGAATATAGCGGATGAGGTACCAATTCGTAGCCCAATTCATGGAATTTTGTCATTGAGACTACACACGTGTGCACCCGTACGTTTATGGTCAATTGAGAGCAAACGCGGCACCCATCTTGCAGACAGCTTTCTTAAACCCAACTGATCATTTAAAATCGAAACCACACTGCCATATGAAATGTATGTGGCATCAACAATCTCACGCACTTTTACTCTACGATCGGCCAACACCATATCGTGGATTATTTCGACATTTTCGGGTGAATTGACCTCAATTGACCGTCGAGAGCATTTAGCGTCATTTGTACTTATTCGACCACAACGAAAATTAGTAAACCACTTCTTTACCATTGAAATTGATGGTGCAGAGTCCCCAAAGTATTTATCAAGCTTTTCCTTGGTTTGATTGACGGTTTTTTTTTTCGCAAAAACAAATGTTTAATGAGCACTCGAAATTCACTTTTTTGCAGTTTTAAAAAATGCACGAGGTTGTATGTTTTGAACAGCTGTTAAACGCAAAGTAAATGACGAACCTTGCTCAAAATTTGACAGTAGTCCATTAATATGTGGTATTTGATGGGAGCAGTGTTGCATTTCATATACCTACGAGGGAAGTTCGAAAAGTCACGGACTTTTTGTCCTCCTCGTATCTAATGTTATCATCTTAGATTCGAACTGGTCTATGTATAACAACTATCTAATTATGTCTAATTAGATGTAAATTGATTATGTCTAATTAGATGTAAATGGATTACCGGCCAGATATAATTCGATCTTACTTGAAATACAAGAATAACTGGGTCTGGCGTAATCCTAGAATTTTGTTTCGCTCACACCGTTCATACAGATAGGTCATGGTTCTTACACTCACAGATCTAATTGTTTGAAAAGAAGGCTGTTCGGCAGTTGGCAGCGATTTGCAGTTGCCACGCCTTAATTGAGGCTGTCAGGACACAATTTAATCCCCACAACTGCAATTCCGTTGAAGCAACCTCTAATAGGTTGTGACAACCTCTAATAGGTTGTGACAACCTCTAATGCGCTTGTGTCAACCTATAATTCGGTTCTGATAACCTGTAACGCTGTTGTAGCAACCTCTAATTCGGTTGTGACAAACTCGAATGCGATTGAAAACCCCTAGTACGATTGTGACAACATCTAATTTGGTTGTGACAAACTCGAATGCGATTTAAAACCCCTAATACGATTGTGACAACATCTAATGCGGTTGTGACAAACTTGAATGCGATAGAAAACCCCTAATACGATTGTGACAACGGCTCATGCGGTTGTGACAAACTCGAATGCGATTGAAAACCCCTAATACGATTGTGACATCTAATTTGTTGGGTCAAACTCGAATGCGATTGAAAACCCCTAATACGATTGTGACAACATCTAATGCGGTTGTGACAAACTCGAATGCGATTGATAACCCCTAATACGATTGTGACAACATCTAATTCGGTGGTGATAGTCTCTAGTTCGGATGTGATGACATATGCGGTTACGACTAGCTAGGTTGATTTGTATGTGGGTATATCAGGGATGATATTTGTAGTGGATAAGGACTTTTTTACCTCCTTTCGATTTCAAAAAGTCCAAAACTCCTTCTGGTCCAATAAATGTACTTTCGGATTGACAGGAGAAGGAAAAAACTTAATAAAATCCGTAAAATTTTAGATACAACAAAAAGTGTAAATGCAATTTCCAAAAATGTGTTGCCTCTTTTTATAAAAATTTCATTAAAACTTTTTTGTATCTAAAATTTTAGGTATTTTATTAAGTTTTTTCCTTCTCCTGTCAAGTAACAAAAAATCGAGTTAGGGCGTTTTTATACTAAACCATTAGGGCCATTTTATATTAAGCCATCGATTTACTTATAATCTGTCATTTTTTGTGTAATAAGACTGGAGTATATTTGTGCCTGAGGCTGACTAAAGCTTTCACTGCATTTACACCGAAAGATTAACAAACCGTACGTAGATTAAATACATTTTCCGTTAATCTTTCAGTGTAAATCCAGCTCTGTTTAATTATTTTGGAAAAATTACTCCTACGACGAAAAAAGTACTGTCGGAAGAATACAAAAAGTCCCCTCGATACTCGCCGTTGCAGGACAGGTTGCGTAAGAGTCTGATATAACTGTAACTTTATTTCTCTCTAGAGGGATTTATCTCTGAAGTGGTTTCTTAGGCCGAAATAAATCCTACTTGCGCACAAAATTCTCCGCTTGATCTCAAAGCTGGCGTTATGGTTTTTATGAGGGCAGTCCCAAGACTAGCCGATCTAACAAAGAAGACACAAAAAAGTTGGGAAAAATATTAAGTATTTTTCAATATAATCTCCTTTTAGCTGGATACATATTCAATAGCTTCGATACCCTGTTTATAGTAAGAACTGTCAAACTCCTTAAAATAGCCATCAACCGCAGATTCCACCTCTTCATTGTTGGCAAATCTTTTACAGCCGAGCCATTTTTTCAAGTTTGGATATAGAATATAGTCCGAGGGAGCTAAATCTGGCGAATATGGTGTGAGCGAAGTTATCACCGACACCAAAAGCAGCGAGCTTTGACAAGAATGCATCGTGCCATACTCTGTCACAGGCTTTGGAAATATCAGGAGCCAGTACCTTACTCTCACCAAGTCGGTGGATCGATCGACTCCATTGTTCCGAAAGGAACGCCATCAGGTCTCGAGTAGATCTGATTCTACGGAAGCCATACTGCCGATCATTAAGAAGGTCATTGGACTCAAGATATTTCACAAGATGGTGGTTAACCATGCTCTCCATAACCTTCGAGAGCGCAGAACAAACTGCAATGGGGCGGTAATTTACAGGGTTACTTGCATCACATTTTTTAGGGTTTGGCTGGACATTAGCAACTTTCCAACGCGCCGGGAAGACTCCCACACGGTATGCAATGTTGAAAAAATTGCACAGTGGACGTGCCAGCTTCGGAGAGCAGCTACTCAAGACCTGTGCAGATATGCCATCCGGGTCTGGGGATTTCTTTACGACGAGATTCGCAAGAACCTTTTTAACTCCTCGCGTTCGAAAAAATATCTTGGGCTTGTAACAAGATACGTAATTGGTCACGGGGAGTGGTTGATTGCTATCAGGCAAGGAAGAGTTCCTTGTAAAAATTTCAGTCAAGAGGTTAGCATTAGCAACCGGTTCAGTGAATGTTATGTCATCTTTAACAATAGTTGGTATAGAGGAAGAACTATCCTTTACTCTTCTGGCAAATGACCAAAAGCTCTTACTTCCTCTAGGGAAAGAAAGGATTTTAGCACGAATACGCTGTTCGTGAAAAAACTTTTCGCGTCGAGGTACTTGGGCACACTTGGATCTTGCCTGTTTGCGTAGCAGTCCAGTATTAACGTTTTTGTTAGAACGCCAGTCTTTGAACGCATCCTCGATGGATCTGAGAGCATTGTTTCTTGTCTGGTTACACCAATTTTTTCCGATGAATTCATACCAATCAAAATTACGTTCTCGATCATTTCAGTAGCAGCATCTATGTCATTGTCCAGAATACAAAGCTTCCAGTTAAAATACTGATAAAAGTTATTGAGCTCAGCCCAACGTGACTCTTCGTAGATAAAAATTGTTCGGTTCGGGACTGTGTTTGAAGCGAGAGGAAGACGCTGAAATGATACAGTGATCCGAATTACCAAGAGATGCAAGCGTGTTAACTACGTACTTCTCAGTGTGCGATGTTAAGAAGAGATCAAGTAAATTTTGGTGGTGCCCTTAAACACACGGAATGTGCGTCGGTTCGTTCACTAATTGCTTTAAGGCATTATGCGCGGCGAAGAGCTCAGCTTAATGGTCCTCCGCAGTTGTATGGCTCGAATATGTTAACCAAGAGGAATTATGGGCATTGAAGTCACCAGCAACAACGATTTCACTGTCTGGATAATTCCCCTATATTTTAGAAATGGAATCGGAAAGGGTGTCAAAGCCATTAAAGGATGCCTTCCCTTCCCGCATTAAGGCATGTGTTTCAATGTTGAATTTTACCCAACGAGAGTTAAATTCTAGATCTTGTGAGTCGAAATATCGCTGACTCTGCAACATTATGCCATTTTTTACATAAACCACAAAGCCTCTGTGGGAAACAAAAAGGACACAGTGTGGTACCCGAGAACATGAAAATCCTGTGGATCAGAATCCTCACGCACCAGGGTTTCACATAGAGCAGGAACATCAGGCCGATGTGGGAGTACACAATATTAATGTATTAATAATACAACCCACGTACTATGTTACCATAATGTATAACAAACTTACACACCATTGCGACACAGAAACATACAGAACAAATTCACAGCAGTAAACACAAACAGTGAGTCCCCCGCCTTCCCGCTGATAACCACACAATGCTTAGTGGCCAGTTGACATCAGAATTTCTTGAGATGATTTGTTCTGGAAATCGATGCTGCGATAAATCGACTGTTTCATGCGCGGTGTGGCACGTGGTGCCATCTTGCTGACACCACATGTCGTCCAGATCCATGCCGTTCAGTTGAGGCCACAAGAATTCCGTTATCATGTCCCCGTAACGAATACCGTTCACAATCACTGCAATTTCGGACTCAACTTCAAAAAAGTATGGCCCAATCACACCCCCTGATCAAAATCCGCACCAGACAGTTGCTCGTTGTGGGTGCATTTGTTTCCCATGGATTGCATGAGGATTTTCTGAGCCCAAAAATTCAATGATTTTGTGTATTCACGAAGCCATTCAGATGAAAATGTGTGTCATCGGAGAAGATGATTTTTTTTTTTGAAAAATTGGCCTTTACTTAACTTTGCTCCATTACCCATTGAACGAATTGCCGGCGCTTTCCATGGTCTGCTGGTTTGAGCTCCTGAGCAATCTGAAATTTGTGGACGTCTTTTGTCAAAATTCGCTGCGTAGTGCTCCGTGAGAATTGAAGTTGTTGAGAACGATGCCGAATTGATGTTTTCGGGATTTCGACGACACTCTTGTTTCGAGCAGGAATATTTTCAAGAGCCGTTGACGCACCGGAGTCTTACTGTATATAACGAAACCAGTTTCTTCAAATTTTCCGACAACTCTTCGAATGGTTAGCACATTAGGTGCACTTCAGGACTAAAAATTCTGCGAAGTTTGCAAGCGGTCTCAGCATAACTTGCCAAATTTTTATAATAAGTTTTCACAATTATATCGCGTTTTTCTTTCGTTAAGGGCTCCATTTTTAATAATCGGAATAGTCATATGTGCCAGCTGCCAAATTTCAGAGTTGCCACTTGCACAAAATGACACTAAATTTAAAAAGTGCTTACTGAGACACTCTTTATTTCCAAACCTGAAGAAATAGCTCGGCGGTAAGAGATTTGGCTCGAATGAACAGGTCATGGCTGAAACAAACGCATATTTTGAGGACCTAGAGACAACATTTTATTTGGAAGGAATAACAAAATTGGAAAAGCGATGAGCTAAATGTATCGAGCAAAATGGAGAATATGTTGGGAAATAGAACGTGGTTTTGCTGAAACAAATGTCTTTTATTTAATGCAATCACAGCGTTGTTAAACTGCCCTCGTATGTGCCAATTTGTACCGCCGGAGGTAATTCCATATAAAGTTCCATATAAAGTTTCAATTTCGAATGAGGTAAGGCAACAATCTCAGAGAATGGGTACAACTTCCGAAATTATCGGTCGATTTAAACCATATGTGACCCTGTTTCCTATTGGTACTTTTGACTAAATCCTTTATATCGTATTTACACCACACAAGATTAAGGCACTTCGAAGGTTAACTTCGGTAACACGCGCTAACCCAAAAGATTACTAGTACAATTTTAATCTGTACAAACTGAAGTTTAATTTTTAACCAAATTTTAAACTGGTGAACATTTTGGTACAACACTGTTAGTTACTAAAAAAAATCAACTATAATAAAAACATACACAAAAACTCAACTGTGTGACAGATGGAAGCCGAACGAATATTTTCCGACGCGTCGCCGCCACCAAAACTTTTTTGAAACTTACGTCGCCGCCGATATAAATGCTTATTGGTTTAAACTAAGAGCCGATTTTATCGACGGACCCGATTTGACCCACTGATCCAATTTTAAAGGTTCAGTTATTTCAAAAACACCCCACATTTGTACAAAATTGACAAAACCAATAGCCGCCAACTTAACTGTTTGTCTAATCACGTAGTTGCCACCTGTAATGTCAATTTAATCTCAAATTGGGTGGTGTAAACGGCAAAGATTATAAAACAAGGTTATTATTGTGATACATTAATTTTAATTTTATCTTTAGAGCTCATACGATGTTTTTCCTTGTTGGCACAAATATCAGGGGTACAAATACAGGGACCTAGTTACCGCATCCGTTTCGTAGTGTAATCTCAATTACGAAAATGCTTTTAAAGGATTAATTTGATGGTAACTTTTGAAAAACTAATACTGATGAAATCCCATTCCTCTATTTACTAGATTTATAAAACAATTTCTTAAGTTTTATTTCAGGTTTACATTTTATCGGTCTTCCAAAATACCGAGAAACCACATAGAGTGGCAGATTGATGTTGATTTTGGAGTTGATTTGGAGTGCTGCTGATTACGGACCTTTTTTGGGCTGAAATGGAAGGTATGACCTTGGATAATCTTTGGTTTAAGCAGCATGGTGCACCATGTTGTCAATCGTCTTGGCAATGTCAATTGGCCGCCTCGGAGCTGCGATTTGACCCCTTTAGACTTTTTCTTGTGGGATGGCGTTAAAGACCGATAAACGTTCTAATTGGATCACTGAGTCTAATCGGGTCAGTCGATAAAATCGACTCACAGTTTAAACAAATAAGAGCCATTTATATAGGCGGCGGCGTGAGCCTAAAAATAGTTTTGGTGACGGCGACGTGACGGAAAATTTTCGATCGGCTTCCATCTCAAAGACGATTTCCATCTGTGAAACAGTTGATTTTTTGTGTACGATTTTATTATGGTTGCAATTTTTTCGTAACTAACAGTGTTGTATCGAAATGTACACTAGTTTAAAATGAGGTTAACAATTAAACTTCGGTTTTTAAAGATTAAAATTGTGTGAGTCATCTTCTGGGTTAGAAATGCGCTAATCTTGGTTGGTGTTAATGCCGCATAAGGGTAATATCGTCCGAGCCATTCGTAGAACATCGACGAGGTTGGCGTACGATGTTATCAGCCGTCTTGGCAATGCCAATTGGCCGCCTCGGAGCTGCGACTTTAGAATTTTTCTTGTGGGATGGCGTTAAAAACCGGTAATATGCGAACAATCCAGAACCGAACAGCACCCTTAAGGGTAATGTCGTACGAACCATTCGTGAAAATCGACTTAGCGAGAATTTTCTCAACACCTAAAGTGGTTTCCCACTTCATCCCATGAAGGAATTGGGGAGAGCTTCTTACAACCAGTGAGCTGTGGGACCGACAGTTTTTACACCGACTCCGAACGGTATTTTGAAAACTTTTTCATGGCTAAATACTCGACTGTGTCGTCGTCACTAAGCAAGGTAGTTGCCGCCGAAAGAAAACACAAAACAATTGCACCACCGAAGGCCACACACCTACACGCTGAAAAATCTGTCTTTTATTGTTGTTTGTATGCAAATAGAACGTGTTTGTAGCTTGTCGTAAATATAATATACTTGTGTCCAAACACATTGTGTTTGCTATGCAATATTACATGTTTGAGACACAACGATTAAGAGTTTATAATATACATGTTCTGTGACCCAAATGTGGTTTTGTATGTTGAAAACTGCTGTTGAAAAGAAACAAAAAAACGGCAGATTTTTCAATTCATGAAAACTATGCTGGCAAACATATACATGGTTGCTACCATATATTGCTGGGGTCATTTCTTTTTCAGCGTGTTACGTAAAATTTGTTTATAACTTCCAGCATATTTTATGTAGGCCAGGAATGATGCCACGGTTTGCCTACACCAATATTGCACATAAGTACGTAAGCTCCAAACCCGCACCATATTTTGTCATTCAACATAAAAGGCGAACTGGATTCTTACGAATTCCATGAATATTTTCGTATATAAAAAAAAACGATTTCTTTTTAAGTTAAAATTCTGCATGATGACGGACGCTGGCACAACCATCGACACAATCTTCAATCTCCAATTCCTCCAGACGTTAAATCCCATTCAGACTAATACCATTTGCCATTGTCCAACTTTATATTCCATTACATGATAATTCCAGCCGTTTCAATCCCTAATGATGATTGAGAAAAATATAAATGTTACTGTAACAAGTCCCAATTAGCAATGAGCAGAATAAACTTCCAGGTCATCATACGTAACTACAATTATGCATCATAATTAGGATTCAGTTTAAAATTATGACGAAAATCCATAAAGTTTTTACAAAATCTTAATAATATCTTGAGGCTATTATGACCAGATAATTAGAACTTTTTGTTTCAATAAAGAGCGGAAAAAGTCATTGAAATCAAGGCAATTCCAAAAACAAAAACTACACATATAATTGGTCCTTCTTTTTCTCTTTTATTTTCTGTGGAAAAAAAGGAAAAGTTGAAAGAAAAAAATTTTCATAATAAATCACGTGTAGATTACGAAGGAAAAAAAGCACACACGAACAAAATTCTAGGTTAGATGTACACACATAGTATCCTTGAAGAGAACAATGGCCACAGTAAAACGAGAGAGTAAAGCAATGACGAGAGAGAGAGTGATAAGTTTGAACCAACTAGAGAATCTCACAATCTTCGTGTTACAGAGAGAACATGGAGCACTTTCTTTACTATAACACTGGAATGTTATTGAAAATTACAAAAATTCGGGAAAAAATGTATAATGACATGGAAATACAAATACTATCTATCACGTGTGCCAAAGCAAATACACTCCTTAATGTGAACAGTCATTAGGAATGAAAAAAAGGCCACATGAAAAGGAGGCCGGGCAAAATTTTGAGAAAACTACAAGACATTTCTACTTGAAACTTACCTCTTGGCACCCTCCTCGCCTTCGGCACCTTCAGCTGTTGCTGCGGGGTCTTGATGTTCGGGAACTGGTGGAGCGGCGGTGGCGGCTGCTGCTGCTGGTGCCCCGTCTTGTGCAGTAACCTCTTCTTCGTTACCACCCTTGACAGCGCCCACCAAATTTGTGAATTGATTTGTAATGTTGGAAAACATATTTGCAGGTTACGCTGTGTTCTTGATGGGGGGGGTAATTTGGAGCTTTGACGTTTTTTTCTTTGTATTTGTTGTTTTTTTTTCTATTATTTTATATTGATTTCCTGCTCGAGGAGGTCTATCGGTCGCTTTTCAACTAGATATCTTCGTCGGACACGTTTAGCACAATAACACGCTTAACGGTTTCTTTTGCTTTTCGCAATATTTATTACTGCCTTTTTGTGAATTTTAAGGTTATGTTTAATAAATGCAAATAAATTATACAGCAAACGAGAGAGTGGTAGATAGAGAGAGAGAGATAGAGAGATAGAAAGCAATCCCCAAATGAGTAACAACAAACTGCGAGAGAGAGTTTGACAGATATTGTCACAAACTAGTGAGTGAGTGCATTCGTTTAGAACACGAAACGAGAGAAAAAGCACGTTTGTTTAAAGTTCGTTACAAAATACAAAAAAAAATCAAAGAAACGAAGAGTAAATGATAAATATAACGACAAAAACGATGAGCTATGCAAAAAAAAACGAAATCTCACGATTTGTATGGATACCACTTTTTTTTGCTAGCGCACGCATAAAGGGGTTGTTACGTTGTTAGTTTTTTTTCTTCTCTATCATTTCGCCTAAGCTTTGCTTTAACAAACTTTTCTTTTTTCCATATTTTTTCCAAGAATTTAAAAGAAAAATAACTTCAAAGCTGTTACAAAACAAAATATGTGAGGAAATGAAAAAAAATTATAGCCTTCTTTTAAAAGTCGTGTGCCGTAGTTTAAATTTGTCCTTAAACCCCTTAAAGACTTTTCAATCCCAAACTTCTGTTTGGCTAAAAATCAATAAATATTGCCTTTAAATGTGCGCTCTACAAACTATAAATCACCGTAGAATTATATTTATTTTGAATTATTTTAAAGGCAGAAGATTCTTTTCAATTTTCATTTAATATTTATATTTTGGAAAAAATCTTTTTATTTTTTCTTTCACTATGAAAATTTCACTTTTTTGGTTAATTGTTTTTTATTTTACTTTTTTTTCCTCTTAATACTGCGTCAGATTGAATTTCTTTGTGTATGTCTTCCTGCTCTGAATGTCCTCGGAGAACTGTTTGTGGTCGTTGGTTGAACTCTTTTGAAATAGCTTTACAATTGTGGCACACGAATGTCTGAGACGAAGGTCCAAAACGAATTGAATACTTTTACTATATCTACTATCACTACGACGACAGTCCTAACCACCATCCCCAAACAGTGTATTATTAACGCCAACCAACCAACCCACCCACCAGGCAACTCATCCGCCCGATAGCAACGAAAAATCTCTCTCTCAATCTCTCTTCACTGGAATGTCTATCGATTGCGAGGAAGTCCGAGGTGGCCAATTCAGAAATTTAATTAATATTTATATTTTTCAATATGTAAATTAAAATAAAAAAATAAAAATAAAATTAAATTTAAAATAAAGTAATAAAAAAAAATTTTTAAAATATAATTCCTCTTTTAAAATTTATGAGTTTGGAATAAAAACAAAGCAGTTAACTTACTGACTTAGTTTTATTGGCTATTTTACAACCTCATGGGGTCAGATGTCTTACACATATTAATTAAACAAATTTTAACAACTTTCTCCAACAGTTCTATCCTTGGTATTTTTTCGCCAGTTGGTAACACCAAGGATACGAAGGGATTCTTCGGCCTGATCTTTCCATCGGAGTCTTGGCCTTTTCCTGCTGCCATCGGGTACGTTATGGAAACCCTTTCGCGTTGGCTCATCTTCATCAATTCTGATAAAAATGACCTACTCAACGCAATTGGCCTAATATAATATAAATTATATAGCTCTTGGTTCCAACGACGTCGGTACCATAGATAAAGTAAACTAATAGATGAAATTTCTAGATGTTGAAAGCAATAAATGGAATTTTTTTGTTCCCAAAAAAATTTCACAAAATATGACATTAAAATTCTAAAATTTCATATCAAAACAAAATAATTTTCAACAAAAATATCTACTGAAAGTAGAATATCTGATGGCCATCGAATTGCAAAGCCATGTCACCACTGTCGATGTCTTACTAAATTGGTTCAGTTACCATACCTTTTTGAGAGTGCTCAGATACTACAGTTTTGGACGGGGAAGTTTATAGATTAAAAAGGCTTTCCGGCATGTTCGTCTTTGGGCGGTCTTAAGTGTTTTCTGCTATTGTCATCCCAACACCGGCCTCATGGCTTTGAAATAGTTTTTATATAAGAAACGAATGCTATTACGTAAAATCATTTAAATTTTGGCACATTTTGCTTTCACAAAAATTTCCCACAATTTTTGGATAAACGTCAGTGAGAATCATAGACTAAGGTCCAGTTTCACACTCGTCATTTAAAAGCTCAATTTAAAAGCTCAAACATTTTTCATATTAAATGACAAGCATCGGGTATTTAAACTACATTTAAATAGAGAATTTTCAACTGTGAAACTGGCCATAATACTTATAAAGGGTTTTTCAACAGAGACGCTACAAAAGTAAATCGATAGGGACAGCAAACGACGCCATATTTTTCCCGCTCTTTTGATATTTCTCTTCAGTAAGGTTTGCCATTTCATCATGGAAAGATATACGAGCCAACAACGAGTCGAAATTATTAAAATTTACTACCGAAATTTGGAGTCAGTGGCCTCAACTTTAAGAGCGGAAAATCATCGGAAATCATCTTGAGCGATGAGGCTCATTTCTGGCTGAATGGCTTCGTCAATAAGCAAAATATGCGTTATTGGTCAGACAATAATCCACACGTAATCCACGAGTCATCATTGCATCCCGAAAAAATTACGGTTTGGTGCGGTTTATGGGCCGGCGGCGTCATTGGGCCGTACTTCTTCCGTGATGATCAAGACCGGCACATTACTGTGAATGCGAATCGCTACCGTTCAATGATAACCGAATATTTTTGGCCCCAATTGGATAATATGGACTTGGAGGACATGTGGTTCCAACAGGACGGCGCCACAAGCCACACAGCGAATGCCACAATCAATTTATTGGAAACCAAGTTTGGTGAACGTGTTATCTCACGAAATGACCCAGTCGATTGGCCGCCTCGGTCGTGCGATTTGACGCCGTTAGATTATTTCCTGTGGGGCTACGTCAAGTCTATGGTCTATGCCAACAAGCCAGCGACGATTGATGAACTTCGTACGAATACCGAACGTGAAATTGCAGCAGTATCGACCGATTTATGCTTGAAAACCGTCGAAAATTGGGTTCAGCGTCTGGACTTCTGCAAGCGTGCCCGTGGTGGCCATGCAAAAGAAATCGAGTTCCATACATAATGGCATCGAACGTACTTTCACAGGAATAAAGAATTTCATTGGTATCTAAAACCGGTTTTGTTTTATTTAAAAAAACTTTTGTAGCGCTCTTATTGAAAACCCCGTTAGTAGACCTAATAGTTCTCTCACCAAATTTATGACATTTGGTCTGGTGTGATATTTACGTTCGATGTTGAAAAGAATTGCTTTACTAATACCAGATAGAGACAATGGTTCAAAACAACGAAAAAATAGAGACAATGGTTCAAAACAACGAATAAAATAACAACAACGGCATTTCGTTTTGTGTGTTAAAATTATTGTGTTAAATACAACACAAATGTGTGCTAACAATAACAGTCAATAAAAAAGTTGAAAAAACATTAAAAATTCATATTTTTTCACCAAAACGACATGAAAAATTAAAGCAAGAAGTTATTGTAATTCCACCTGGTGTATGTCACTTTTCGTAAAACATGTCTCTATCACACCGACAACATCAAGAAGAGTGTGAAAGAAAATGTCAGATGAGCCAAATATTCTCTCTAGTATGAGATTACTCTATGGTGAGAATTATGGGAAACTTCAATGAAAGTGACAGTAGTACAGGACAGCACCTAGTGAATAAAGTTGACAATGGTCGCGCTATATTATATTTATTATTTCCTTTTCTATGATCGGTACTAGCCGTTTTCTTTAACAGACCATATATTTTAAGGAGAATTTTTGTCTCGAATACTGCCAGGTTCTCGCCGTTTTCTTTAACAGGACCATATATTTTACGCTGAATGTTTCTGTCGAATACTCCCAAGAGTATTACATCCGCTTTCGATATGACCCAAGTTCCGGAACCATATGCCAGAACTGGTAAAACGAGAGTCTGGTAGAGCTGGACCTTTGTCCGTCGAGAGAGGGCTTTGTTTTTAAACTGCTTGCTGAGCCCAAAATAGCATACATTTGCTAGCTCAATTCTCCTAATTATCTCCAGGCTGACGTTATTGGATCCAAGGTAGATAGATACTTACATCTACATACTACTTCAAAATTAAATCGGTTGTCGACGTTCGATTGCGAACCAAGTCGAGAGGTTTGTCTAGTCGTTGACCCATCAATTCTGTCTTGCCCTCATTAACAGCAAGACCTACCTTCGCCGATTCGTTTTCTATTCTTGAAAATACTGCAATAACCTCTCGCAAATTTCGCCCAATGACGTCTATGTTGTCAGCTTACGCCAGCAACATATTGCTTTTCGTGCTGTTGTCTTGTTCGTATTTACTGCAGGTTTTCTCATTATTATCTCCATTAAGATGTTGAAGAGGTTGCACGAAAGTTTGTCGCCTTGTCTCAGTCCTCGCTTGGTACAGAATGGTTCGGTGAGGTCTTTCACCATCTACACTGCTGATTTGGTGGTGGTCAGTGTCATTCTACAGAGGCGAATCAGTTTTGCCGGAATCCCAAGTTCAGATATAGCTTTGTACAATTTTGCCCGTATGGGGCTATCAAAAGCAGCTTGGTAATCGACAAAAAGATGGTAGGTATCGATTTGCTTTTCGTGAGTCTTTTCCAGGATTTGGCGTAGCCTGAATATTTGGTCAGTCGTGGACTTGCCTGGTCTAAAACCACAGTGATAAGTTCCAATCAGGTTTTCAGCAATAATACGCTCGACAAGATCTTATACGCGATGGATAAAAGACTGATAACGCGGTAGTTGGAACAGACACACAGTTCTCCCTTTCATTAAGGGCGTTTAAAGAATGGAGTTGATTCTGAATATTAGAGGATTGTACAGTTTGCAAAGGGTGTCACAAAAATCCAGCAAGATTGAATATAATTGAATTGTTTCTGGGGATGCATGACATGTGACACCGTCCTGATGAAACCACAAGCATTCTTTTCATCAGCGACACTCTTCATCGTACCATGGTTTGTTGCGAAGCGGATTTTCAAAACCAAGTACGGTTGTTGCGGCAGTTTTTATAGTGTCGGAAATGGGTTTCCAATGCGCATCTAGATCGTCATCAGGAGAGGGTGGGTCCTGTACCAAAAGTTACTAGAGCTTCCTTGCGTAGGCTGTGGCTACGTCTGGTAATTGAAGCTTTCCTATGTCCAGCTTCGTCTGCGTCTGATTTCGTACGATCTTCGCTCTACTTAATCTTGTGCGAATCTTTGCTGCTACCAGGTAGTGATCAGAATCGATGTTAGCTCCTCTGATCACTCGTACGTCCATTACACTGGATGAGTGCCTTTCATCAATTACCACGTAATCAATTTGTTTCTTCGTTCTTTGATCAGAGGATACCCAAGTAGCCTTGTGGATGTCTTAATGCTGGAAACGTGTATCATGCCGCGGCAAAGTCAATCAGTCTCATACCGTTGTGGGAATTGTCAGCATGTAGACTGAAATTGCCAGTATTTGGATGAGACACATTTTCCCTGCCTACATTAGCATTAAAATCTCCTAGTACAATCTTAATGTCATGTCCAGGGCAACAGTCATACGTTTGCGCTAGGCGCTCATAGAATATGTCTTTGGTATCATCATCTTTCTCTTCTGTCGGGGCATGCACACAAATTAGGGAAATATAAAAATATTTCGCTTTTATGCGGATTGTGGCCGTACGTTCACTCACAGGATTGAACGTAGAGACTAGATGTCGCAGTCTTTTGCCAAATACAAATCCGCAGCCAAATTCATGTTTTTTCTCATAGCAACTGTAGTATATGTCGCAGTTTCTTTCTCGTGTGCAGCCATGTCCTGTCCATCGCATTTCCTGGATAGCGGCAATGTCAGCCTTATAACCTTCGAGGAGTTTTGCCAATTGGATGCTTGCACCGAATCGATATAGAGTTCTTACATTCCAAGTGCATATCTGCAAATCGTTATCCTTATAGCGTTTACTGGGTCGTCAAATAATAGAAGTTGTTCATGTTCCCCTTCCCGTTTACGTATATTCACTGTCATTATGAACAGTAGCGGGAGGCAAACAAAATCCACTGGGTTTTTGCATGTTACCTACTGCCAGGATATTTTATTGCAGCCTCCCATTATGGATCAGACGCTGGCCATGATGCAATATATCGAACCTGGATTTTCTTCTTTTAGTTTCTATCCGCCGTTGGACCAAATGACAAAAGAATACGCCTGATAGTTTGATGAGCTTCAGTGACATTAGTCACCTACTAAACCTGAGACATATCAGTGATCGCAGAAATAATCAGGCTACTCATTTGTTTCGCCTTCTCACTCTAGCTAGCTAACAGAGGCTGCCGAAAAATCCATTGCCCACGACATACTGCGTGGAAGTAGTGAGCTGCGTGGACTGCCCAATGAAAGAATCGTTTCTGGCCACTCCCAAGTGAATGGCTATCAGAAACTTTCCACCTCCACGGACAGTCCCATGTCTCGACAACAACTACAAGAAAAATAATATCATTTCCCAGGTATTTTGGACCGTTGCAGTGTCTTTAACCAATTTTATATATTCGAATTATACATTTCAATTGAGGTCTTTTACATTTCAATTGATGTGTTTCGAATATTAATTGATGTGCTTTAAATTTCAAGTAATATCTTGTAAATATAAATTGCAGTCATATAAATTTCAATTAATGTTTTTATCAATTGATGTATTTTAAATTTCAAGGAGAATTTTTAAATTTCAATTGATTTTTTTTTAAATATTAATTGGAAATGGAGTAGGCTACGATGCGCCAGGAGTGACTTGGCTCCAGCTTAGATTTAGACTTGCATTTGACTTACTTCAATAGAAAAAGACGTAAATCTTTCTGTTTTAATCGGTGTTAACCAAAAGTTACACAAGACATTTCGAAGAATGAACCCTCTCAGTATCTTCTAAAATTGGCCTAAAGAAAACTTTAATAGCTTTTTCATCGATGTTGAATAGTGTGTTTTCTGCGCGAAATAAAACTATATTTTAGATCCTTTAAAATCATTCGATTCAAACTTGGGTTCCTTTATTTCAAAAGCGCTATGATTTACAAATATAAAGCTATAGCAATGCATTTTTTCGCTTTAGAGAACTCCAGTTTTGCTCGTTTTCAAGTATGTATCTAGATTTCGCTCGAGATCAAGGAACATGTCATAAAACAACATCAATCTTTCCAGCAGCGATTAATCTCAAATCCCAAGATTAGAAAGGAAATTCATGTCTACCATCGATGTATGCCATGTTACCTACATCAACTTAAGTTTGTACATCACAGGTTTTCTGGAATAAGTTGTTGTTTTCCAACAAACAGTGGGTTGTTGCCATTGGAACTGCCCAATCTCAGAAAACAAATGCGTCTGTGCGCAAGTCTCCACGAAAGATAGAGAGCAATACTAAAATGCAGACAAGAGATTTATCTATGATTATTGAATTTCTTAGGAAAAAAGGACAACTACTCAAAAGCATGATGTTGTCGCCTACATAGTGGCCACCGTTAAGCATGTGAATCATTAATTCAAATGTACACAGACAACATGTAAAATGTAGTTTAAATACACATCAGATATATTTTGTTTAACTTTGGTTACCATCGGCTAATAGGATTCGACGTCATTTCCGGCCAAACAAATTTCTTATCGTTATTTCCACTAATATTTTCTGCTTAAATTCCTCACATTTTCATCTGTCGATTCTTTTCTGTCTAGTACCCTATTATACCATTGCTGATAATGTAAACAGGTGGGTGGGTCGGGGTGGTCAGGGTGGGTGGAAGTGGTTGGGTCGACGGTGTTGTAGGGTTGGCACAATGTTTCTTTGTCCCATTGGAATGTTTTTAATACTGTCGTCAATTTTTAACACTTTTCGGTTGGTTTATTGCTGACATTGTTTGCACAATTGTTTCAATTTGTGTAATTACGTTTAAATGGTATAGAAAATTGCACTTTTATTGTTTATCACCAAGAAGTTTATTATTATTCGGTAAACGAAAACAAGAATGTAGTGCTGTCGATAAGTCAGCCTCGATATATATCGATATCAGTGTAAAAAAGTTTAGTTGCAACAACCATTTACTACGTAGACTAAACAAATTTCGCTTGAGTGGAATGCCAACAAAAAAAACGTGACTTATACATTCTTTCTTATATATATATATAAGTATAAAGGGTGATTCAGGAAGTTCCGGACAAATTTCTCCAGCGTATTCCTTGGCTCATTTCATGAAGAAAAGTCCACTAGGACCATGTCCGAAAATGCAAGGGTGCGAAATGGCAGCGGGTTCAACATTTTCGGATTGGTGGTTGGAGGGTAGTAGGGTAAAGTTTTGAGGTGGGCACAAATCACGTGATTAGCGTGAATCACGCGTGATTCACGCATGAACGTGAGTAAAATTTGATTTTACTCACGTGAGCGTGCGTGAACGTGAGCGAAAAAAATTGTCGTGCGTGAGCGTACGTGAGTGGAAAAATTTCGTGATTCACGAACTTTTCCAATAAAAAATTCGGTTTTTTTTGCCGACTTTTCTTATTTTGGATGTTTAATGTGTCAAATACGCAAATTGCATATTTTTTAGGAATAGCAAGTTTTACCAACTTTTTTTTGCAACATTTTTTCACCGATTAAATCAACAGCACCTAACTGGAAAAATAGGCCTTGGAGCCAAATTTTTTGTTTAACATTTTTTGCTCAAAATAACGTGTTTTCCAATAACTTCATCAGTTTGTTATAAACCATAAACACTTTTACTATATTTTAAAGGCGTTGCTAGTCAATAAGTTGTCGGCCGCTACCGCATGGCGGCGTCAAGTTTTTACTCAGTTGCCCGTGGTATTCGCATGTTTTCATATTTCTTGTGTAAACAAACAAAACAGCACCAATTGTGACGATCGCACGTTTTTTCGCTATGGATATTCGTTTGAGTGTGAAGCATTAAAAGACTCTTTTTACAAAAGACACTAAATTACCTGAATTTTTTAACCCCAACGAAAAAGAAACTGAATTAAAATTTTGTTTTATAATCATTAACTATAATTATAACTTGAAGTATTTTATTTTAATTATATGTGACCTGGTCTACGGAAAGGGGGCTTAGGTGTCAAAAAATAAATTATCACTTTTGGTTGATTCGGATGGAAGATGAGATGCTTTTTCACGTGGTGAAAAGCAGAAAATCCTAACTTGCTTAGAAGTGTACTAAAAATGTAGAGAAAGAAGAGTAAAAATACGACAAAATATAATTTATTGGTAATGAACAAAATACATTGAATTATAAGCTATATAGACATGATTATACAGTAGAAAAACGTATTATGGGCCAAAAATAATAATGCTGAGTAGTTTATGTATTTTTCTTTGTTGTCGTTTTCTTGAGATCTTTTTACGTGTTGATCCTGAGGAAGATGGACCTGGTTCCTCGTCTGGTTTGAGAACATCTTCACTAGTTTTTGCCTTCCGTTTCTTCGATGGCAAATCTTTCGACAATGGAGCCACAATATCTACTTTAGATATATCCGAAACTAAGCTGCGAAGATTGTGATAGATGTACCACTGACGTTCCAAAGATAAACCGGCTGGTTGTATAACTTTCGGCATTTCAGGATCGATAGGTTTTAACAGAAGCTTAAAGGACTGCACTGTAGAGATTATGAAATGATAATGGTTTATTTGGCAGTCCGTGTTGGCGCACTGTTACACCCTGTGCGTGAAAATGACGTAGTAAATTTTCATAACGCTTCGTCGTACAGGCATGTAGAAAATGGAAAAACGAACGACAAACAGGTACTCTGTAGAAGGTAAATTGAATTCTATGCCTCATAACTTCTGTATCCTGTCTCTGTCCATATTTCTTCCGCCCAGAAAGCTTTGCGTATACACTTTCTAGCTTTTCGTTACTCATAATTCCAGCTTCGATGTGACTTAGTATCACTAAATCAAGTTCATTTTTCGTCATCTCTAAACAATTGTTCCGCGTACTCTCGATCATTTCCCGTGGTATCAGTGTATGACATTCATTATTACAACAATCTTTTGACAGAAATTTTGTTACCATCAACAACATACAGGTCCATGTTAACAAAAGTTTGTTCGGTATCATCTTCTGCCTGAGATACACATACTTCGTCTTCATCATCATCGCTCTCTTCATAGTTTTCATCATCCTTTTCATGGAAATATTGTCCGTATACGGCACTGAACTCCTCATCAACACTCATGTTTCATTTCATGCGAAATGCGAAGACGATAATCAACAGAAACAGTAAACGTCACTTCTTCAGTGTTACTTTTTTAAATGTTCCACACTAGCAACTTACACGATGAACTATAATAATATTCCGACCAACAAAAACACTTACTGGACCAACAACAACACTTACTGGACGTCCGGCGCGGAGAACAATTAACGAGATAATGAGAAACTGACGAAACGAGTTGCTTACTTTTAACAGATTTTTCACAGAAAACTAGTTTTCGCACGTAAGCTCCCTTTTCGTAGACCAGGTCACATATAAACTTTGCTTTATATTTTTAAGTTAATTTAATCTATTCATAAAAATAAAACTTGTTTTTGAAGCTTTCTTTAAATAAAAATGAGAATTTTTTTTTTGTATAAAAATGTGTTTTTTCTTTTGCGTGAGTTTCGTGACTACGCATGAACGTGAGTAAAATTTGATTTTACTCACGTGAGCGTGCGTGAACGTGAGCGACAAAAAAATCCGTCGTGCGTGAGCGTGCGTGATTCAAAATTATTACGTCGTGACCGTGCGTGAGCGTGAGCCAAAATTACTCACGTGCCCATCTCTAGTAAAGTTGCTAACTTCTGAGCCAGTGGTCGGATTTTTTCTACCTTTTTTTATTGATTCTAAACGAGTTAATTTACAATGGTTTCAATACACGAGCAGATTTTTGACAGAAAACACAGAAAAAATAAGCATCGGTAATATTGCCCAGTTGGGGTTTGGTGATTTTTTTTTGTATGAAGACAAGAAATGGTGGCGTAATTGCCTAAATCAAAAGTGCAAAACATACTATCAACAGCAATGCTGAATTTGCACATGAAAGTTGGCAAATTCCCTATTTCTTAGTTGAATGTCAAGATCTGTGGTGTGGCAGCAACATCCCGACTAGACACGTATGTTAGAGCGAGCCGAATATAAACCTCAAAGAATTTGTATTACTATATATTAATGATTAGGTAAAAAATGTATTAAACAATTGCGTACCAAATTTATTGGATTCTACAAAGAAGACAGTTTTATTCTTAAAGTGGCTACGAGATGTAAATTTTCCTGTTGCTTATTAAAACACTTTCGACACTTTTCCATTTATCAGTATACATATATATAAGACACAAGCAACACAACGCACTTTTCTGTTTACAAAAGTTCTACATTATAGACTCTCGACCAATAGAAATATATTCTTTGTTAAAAACACTTGCAGAATACATTTTTACTTAGGGTAGTATTCTAAAAGTCCCGAAAGTGAACGTAAACGCAGAAGCCAACGCGAACGCCAAAGTCAAAAAATTGTAGTTTATATATCACATCCATAGAATAACACATACCTAGATAAACTTATTCTCTCATCTGACGTTTCATTTCACACTCTCATCGTAGGTTTGTGGAAATGAGAGCAAATTAAATTTAAAATTTACATACACCAGGTGGAGTTACAAAATATGTTCACTTAACTATTTCCTGTCGTTTTGGTATAGAACTGAAAAATTTAAAAGTAGTTTGCACTTTTTTGTTGATTTTTATCGTTGGTATACATTTGTATTGTATTTAACACAACTAGTTTGCCACAAAAACACGAAATTCGGGTGTAGTTCCTTTGTGGATCGCTGTATACTATTGCCACCATCTGGTATTATTGAACCCATATTTTCCACCCTCCACTGTGTAATTTCCATCGTACCTATGACGTTTAATTTATTGTGCCAATAAAAACTTCTATAGTATGTGTTATTCTATGATCACATCGCGCTTGGGTTTGGTTACGAATGCTGTCACTGACATATGCTGTTTATAGAGTTGCCAAACTAAAATAAACAATTATAGATCAGAAAAAGTTATCTTGAGTGAAATGCTCCGAATGAAAAAGATTAAAAAATTTAGGTCTATTTCAGTAGATCAACAGATTTTAAGATTGCTATTATTTATAACATTGCAAATACTAACAATATTCACATAAAATGTGCAAAAAAATCTATATTATTTTGGGGTTCAATGTCCAATAAATTTCCCCATCTATATTAAATTAGTTGTCTTTTCAAAAATATGTACGTGCTATTTGGCGGTATGTATTGATTGTAATGTTTTGGTTCTTTTGTTTATTATTGTCAACATCAACTGAAGTCTATAAGTTTTAAATATAATTATAATAGTTTTGCAACGCATTATTTATTATTAATTTTATTATTGTAAATAAGAATTTCAGTGAGTAAACAGTATAATTTTGAATTATTTAAAAAAAAAAAGTTTGAATACAATCAAATAAACCCGTCAATCAGTGCATATGTGTGAGTGTCGTATGCTTGAAGCTTTAGAGGAGACGTACAAATAAACACATCGATCAAAGACGATCTAGAATTAGACGACCAGAAGATGTGCGCAATTTGGCAACTCTGGTAAAAGAGAACCAAAAAGTGCTCGAAATTCACTCAAAGGCATTTCTCTCACTCGTCATGTCTTGATTATTTCACACTTTTTGCATAGATTATCTAATTCTACTTCAACATGGTTGGAATTTGTATAGTTATATACAATAACACTATCAAAAAGCTGCTCGTGTATTGAAATATTCAATGATGAATATAAGAGAGAGAGCAGGGAATGACTAGGGTTTCACTCGTTGTGTTTGTTGGCATTTGAGTGAAGAGAAATTTTGACTGTCTACTTGTACATCGTTTTTGCATCAATCACCATTTGTATTTGGACTTCGTAGCGTTCACATCAAATCATGTCGTCGTCGGATGATGATTTATTGTTATTGACTACTTATCACAATTACTGTATGCTTCCAGCTTTACATTCCATAAAGCTGGCAAGTTTTGGTAGTTTTCAATAAAACGCAGTATAAACTTTTGTTCGTCCATGCACTTTTCCATTATTACCAAAAACCCCAAACAAACTAATATTTTTCTTTTTTTAATCACAAAACACAAAATATGTATGTATATTTTTTTTCGTCCGCGCACTTCTTTACATAACTGCAAAAACAAAGCAAATGATTTTTTTTGTCAATCACAACAGGACAAAAACGATGACAAGTAGACAGTCAAAATTTCTCTTCACTCAAATGCCAACTAATAAAACGAGTGAAACCCTAGTACTCCTCTACTCTCTCTCTTACTCTCTTCATTGAATATTTCAATACACGAGCTGTTTTTAGATAGCGTTATTGTATATAACTATACAAATTCCAACCATGTTGAAGTAAAATTACATAAACTATGCAAAAAGTATGAAATAAGCAAGATATGACGCGAGAGAGAAATGCGTTTGAGTGAACTCCTAGTACTTTTTGGTTCTCTTTTACCAGGGTTGCCAAGTTGCGCCCATCTTCTGGTCGTCTAATTGTAAATCGTCTTTGAACAGGAGACGTTCAGCCTTCAAATAGAAATATCAAAACTTGTTGATTGATAACACTAAAGTAGGCATTCAAAATTTCTCTTCACTCAAATGCCAACAAACAAAACGAGTGAAATCCTAGTACTTCTCTACTCTCTCTCTTACTCTCTTCATTGAATATTTCAATACACGAGCAGCTTTTTGATAGTGTTATTGTATATAACTATACAAATTCCAACTATGTTGAAGTAAAATTACATAAACTATGCCATGGTACAAACTATGCAAAAAGTACGAAATAAGCAAGATATGACGCGAGAGAGAACTCCTAGCACTTTTTGGTTCTCTTTTACCAGGGTTGCCAAGTTGCGCACATCTTCCGGTCGTCTAATTGTAGAACACTATCAAAACGCTGTTTGTGTATTGAAATATTCAATGAAGAGGGTAAGAAAAAGAACAGAGAATGATTAGGGTTTCACTGGTTGTGTTTGTTGGGATTTGAGAGAAGAGAAATTATCACTGTCTACTTGTACATCGCTTTTGAAAAATATATCAACAATTTTACATGTCTTATCATCCCATAAAGAGCCTGCAACGTTTTTCACCCAAATAAACTCACCACGGTTGCAAACTTGGCACCACTTATGCAACATATGATTTGCCTGTCAAAATTGACATTGGTTTTAGGTTAGAAACGATTAAATAATAATTTAATTTCGAGAAATACTGCGAAAATTTCTGTAAAACTCACATAAAAGCGTTACTAATTGTAATTAGTCAAATAGAGTGGCGAAGGTTTAACTATCCCTACAGTGAAATTGAGAAATAATGGCAAAATACTTGGCACAAATCATTGTTTTGGGTGGTCAAGCCATTGGTAGAGCCTTCGCCAAGGCATTGAAACAAGAAATAGCAGCTTCACAAGAGGCAGCGCGCCGTGCCGGTGGTGGAAGGCAGGGCGAAAGGAGTGCAGAGGCCAATGCCAGATCAGGTGGGCAATCTTAATAATTTAGCGAGTGTCAAGAATACATTGTAATCAAACGTCTTCCAGGCATGACACTGGACGAGGCTAAGCAAATACTCAATGTGGAGGACTTGAAGAGTCTAGAAGAAATTACCAAAAAGTTTGAACATCTATTTGAAGTAAACGATAAGGCCAAAGGAGGTTCCTTCTACCTACAGTCCAAGGTATTCCGTGCAAAAGAACGTATCGACCAGGAGCTGTTAGAGGCATTGAAATCCGCGAAAAAACCCTCCACAGACGAAACAGCGACGGGGTCTGGTGATAAACAACGATGAGTGGTTGCGGTTGTTGAATCGGTTTTAGTTACTTCGTTTAGTTGATTAGTAAACCATAAAAATACGCTTAGGTTTTCCGAAATTAATTTACTTTTAAATGTTAAACGAGATAATGAGAAAATAGAAAAACTAAGAATAACATGATGTCTCGTCGTTTGAAGATAACATAACTATAGTGGAGGCAAAATGTGCTGTCTAAAATAGAGAATTCAGGGCTTTCACCTTAAAAAGGACATGGAACGCACGATACTCTTTTTTTTGTATAACAAGACTGTATTTGTAAACAATCTTCATATTATAATGTATCTATATAAAACAATGTTTTGCTTAGAATGATTTTTGCAATAGAAGAGGACAAGTTTTATTTGTTAACTTTAGATATGAATCATTATTTTTACTAGAAGTCAATAAATTTCCTAAATACAGAAAACTTCAGCATTCAATCGTATGATAACTTATGTAGAAACATTTGATATTGCAGTATTAGTAAGAAGTTTTCCCGCCTTTTTCACTGACTATCAATAGTTTAGCATTTTGATGGTCCAAATATGTTTAGGGTATTTCTTCAAACAAAATTAAGTAACAAGTAAACGACGCGTAAAATATCAGGTGATTACGGGTTGAAATCATTAAACAAATCAATTTCAAGTATGAATCTCAAAAATTCGAATTCAAAATCACAAACGATATGAAGTAATAGTGAAAGTTACGACAGGCCTGGGGTATAACCACCGCTTTCGTGATCGACAGATTTTGATTGATATGTTGGATATTTAGATCATGTCGAGAAGCCGTCTGTATACAGATTTTCGCTGCACAAACAAAAAGCACACACAAGATGTAATTTTCGGATGTGTTCTGTATTCCACTTTCACAAAAACTTGGCTTTTTTTTGGAATTTGTTCAGACATTCTGACAAAATCGTAAAAGATCCGTGACGATTATGTAAAAATTTTGTGCAACTTGGATCTTTTATGGCAGTAAAATGAATTCCACTTACAGTGAATCTGGAATGTAGAACACCCCCGTTTGTTAAACTTGTGTTAAATTAATCAGTTTCGAGTTTTAGTTTGTTATTTTAAGTCTCAGTATGAACTACATAAATAATATTCACGCGAGAATAAACTCTTGCTAATTTCTGCCAAAGAAACAGTTCTGACGTCAGCAGAACTCGTATGTATGTTAAGTTCCTCTTCTCATTATGAGTGTCAATCCATAATTAATTCCTTTACATTGTTCGGTTGTTTCGCAAATTATCAAAAAGGTATCAATATTCACTGCAAGGAAAAACACAAAAGGGTATGTTCAGTGTACAAATCAATGCAAGATCGAAACAAGTCGATTGTACGAAGTATGAGTTGGTACGATTGCGTACTCGATTACGATTGGTGTGATTAGGCCCCTGTATTCGACTTAAAGCTCCTTATACAGTTGTTGCAAAATTTTCGTAAGGATTGTTTACAACCAGAGCTGTAAACTCAAGTACAAGTACTCAGTACCTGCCAGGTTCGAAAGCACTTAAAAGTTAAGTCCAATTCCAAGTGCATGAAGAATTGGAATTGAAACTAAAAGTCTCAAGAACACAGGTACTTGTAATTGAAAGTACTAATTCCTCAAGTACTTCTCAATTACCTCAAGTACTTGTTAAGTATAAGGAATTGGAGCAATGCGGAAAGGTATTGAAATAAGGGGTAGGAATTGGAAGTACCACAACAAGTTTTTGGACTTTTCTTTGCACACAGTACTCCTATTTTTTCTTCTAATTGGTCTCTAATATTCGGAGCACTTATGGACTAAGAAAGAACTGAAATTATTGAATATTGACTAAATTGTATTTGAAACCGGGATAAATTTTTAAATAATACTCTTAATATTCCATTCTTTAAAAATTTGAAATATGATTACTTCAATAGTGATGTCATTTTTATTTTTACAAGAAAAAATTCATTATATTTATTACAAAATATTGAGCAACAAAAGGAAAAGAAAACAAAGAAAACAATATTTATATTCCTAACTATATTCAGTTTTAGCGTTAGCCTTCATTACTACTAGTTTTTCGAAAGAAAAATCTTTTAATGCGTGCCTCCTCGGATTGTTTACAATTTGTGCCAAGGAAAATAACCTCTCTACTGGGGCGGACGATGTCAATGGCGTGTTAATTTTTATTGATAAGTCTTGCAATAAATGTTAGTTCGCTAACATTTCAAAGCTGGTGTCATTGTCGTTCAGATATTGATATACATAATTGATTTGAGACGACATTTGTTACGCTTGGCGATAGTTCCAGCGAAACAGCAAAGCTTTCCACAGCACAACTTCCATTGGCTAATAATAAAAAGTCCAAAACCAAAAACGAAATATATTGCATAAATATATAAATAAATAAACATGAAAAGAACTTCTAGGCAAAAACAATACCTTCGTCCCCAAAATCATAGAAGTCATCTTGTGCATTGGACGATTGAGAACTATCGACATTTAAATGAAATTATTCATTCGCATTGGCATGGCGCACTGCTTCTGCAATTACTATTTTATGGATGTCGTCCGCAGTTCGATGAGTTGAAGAAATTTTATCGAGCGCATTAAACAGCCTCATTTTGAGTTTGGGAGTCAATTGCATTGTGTGAGTCATATGACAAGTCAAAAAATTTCGAAAAACGTCTCCTCAAGTTCTTTTCCAAGTCATCTGCTGCTAACTTTAAATACGTCATGTCGCTTGAAATGTGAATTTTTCGCAACTTGTGATTTAAAGTTATCAGTGACGGCAGAAGACATCCATACAAAAGATTTTCTTCTCTCTGAAGGAAATCAATTGTTGCAGAAATTGGTTTCATCAACATACTGTACTCTTCCAAACACTGTACATCCGTGGGAGAGAGTTTGTTTTGTGGCTTGAACCCTAATTTGTTGCCCAAATTGTCCAATTGTTCTCTGCAGGATAAAAGCCGAGCCACTGCGTCAAATGTGGAGTTCCACCTTGTTACTACAGGAGTAAGCAAAGATTGACCTAAAGTTTCGACTATTATTTCGGACGTTTTGGGCCAGCCACATTTTCTCCACAGCAAACTACATTTGTTGAAAACCTTAAGAAAATAAATAATCAATATTCTTCGAGCTTGAGGTCAGATTTGCTGTTGTTATATTTATTTTCCTCGATATTTCGCTACTCCTTTGTGTAGCATCATCAGGAGATATAAACAATATTTAACAGTATATAACAATATTTAAATATTGTTTATATCTCCTGATGATGCTACACAATGGAGTAGCGAAATATCGAGGAAAATAAATATAACAACAGCAAATCTGACCTCAAGCTCGAAGAATATTGATTATTTATTGATAAGGAAAAGGTCGAACAACAGAATAAAAATACCTTAAGAAAATGTTAACTTTTAGAATGATCCTGCTCATTAGTTTTATATTTTACCTCTGTGTGCCTTATCTTCAGGGACTCGTCTTTGCTTACGATTTTCGCAAAGTCAGAAGATGCTAGTAAATTCAGCGTATGACTAGCACGCCTCAAATGTCTAGGCAATACCCGTGTTGGACTGCAAACTTCGACCGATTCTGGGATTTCTTCGAGATCATCAAGGCTTTCATCGAACTCCTCAATATGATGTACACCGAATTATGCTTTCACAAAATTTGAGCCATTATCTGTTACTGTCGCAACAATTTGGGAATGGCTCAAATTGAATTCCGAGTTAACATTGGTAATCGTATCCGTAAGGTGGTAATATGAGTGAACGCCAAAAAACCTTTTGCATGCCAAGGCAACCGAGTGTCTCTTGAACTGCTTGTCTACCCAGTGACATGTATACCCGAAGAAGCTCCTGTGTTTGGCCGACCAGACATCAGCCGTCGTACAAACATAATTCGTATTTGTCAATACATTTCTTATGTTGCCGGTCATTTTTTTGTAACGAGCATCCAACTTCTTCATGCTTTGGGTGACTCATTACTTGTAATCTTGTCCCCTTGAACAAGTTTCGGAATGATGGCCTCTTTACTGTCGAAACAGGTGCAGCAGTATCGATAATATACTCCAGCACTCGTTTGTCGAAACTGTTATCATCCTCCTCACTAGCAGAAAGCAATACATACTGGTCGTAATCTTTGGGTTGCTTCCGCCGCACGTGTTTTACGTAATTAGAGGTAACATTTCTATTACCCTGTTTACGAACGTTGCAGATATTACAAAGGGCGTCAATTGCTCCTGTATTATGTGGGCCGGGTTTTATCTAATTGTGTGGATATTAGAAACGAAGATGTTAAGATGTTTACACGCAACTGAATCTACACGGATCTAATCTCATTTCACAGGTATAAATACTATCTTGTACTTACACATTGTAAGTCGGAAAAAAAATACAGCAGACAGTTGTCCGAGGCCTTCGGCCACGGACTGTCCCTGCAGGCTGTGTCAGAGACACGGCCATTAAGTTTAAAGTAGAATACGCCATCCGATAAGACAGAAAACATATATAACAATAAATGATAAATAACATAAGCATATGAATTTATTTATTTGATAGTTTCTTTTGATAATATACATAAGCTTATGGTAGGAAAAATAGGATAAATATGTTTTTAAATTAAAAGAGTAAGGATAAATGATAAATAACAGACGCAAATCAATTTGATTTATATTTTTTATAATTATTTATCCATGTTAAATTCAAATTCATATTTAACATTTTGTTTCACTTAAATACATAAGTAAATTTCAATATTTCATCAATCAAAACAACAGCCGAAGGTTTGTGTCCACACTGAAACAGCAGCATAGTTTGTGTTCACGCTACAAACTCAAACACTCAACCAAACACCACACATGTTTGAGTGTATGTGGTTAAACAATTTTCATTTGAGAAATTTAAATATGTATTAGGAAGATATCAACCAATATGAAATGTATATCAAACGAAAGATAACATCTTCATTTACCTACAAAAAAAATTTTTAAAAAAAGTTATCTCGCCGTTTCCTCATAATCAATGAAATCAAGATTACAACAATAACAATTTGACATGACTCCCTATACCGTAAGGTAAGACGTATTCTACGCCAAAATGCTTCCAGCACGGGTTTGGTGTTACGCACGTTTTCCCCCCCGCTATTTCGCGGTTTGAATCCTCTATAATTTTTAGCTTGCGACCTGATGACGAAGGAAGGACAAAATTAGGGTCCATCAAAGAATCGTCGGAATCGAAGTCTATTTCGCTCATTTTAAGAATAGGCTTGTTTAACAAATATTAGACATACAAACAACAGTTGTAAACGCGACGATTCACTGCAAGCACTATGTAACAATGATTTATGTATATGTGCAATATGTGCCAATTAACAAAAAAATCTGTGAAAAAAAAGCGTAGCCTACTTTGATTAACAAATTTAAAATCGCAAATTTCTATAATAAATATGAGTAAAAATAAAAGTTCAACTTTGAATAACTATTAATGTAGAAGTAGATTTTTAATCAGAAACAAAAGTAATGAATCATATGATTTGAAGTATTAGCTTCAACTTGACATCCGAAATCGACCACCGTGCACTGTGCGTCGGTGTCATCGCTAAGTAAATCTTCAAATGTTGTTGTGGTACTTCCAATTCCTACCCCTTATTTCAAAATTATTTCAATACCTTTCCGAATTGCACCAATTCCTCTTAATTCCTTCCAATTCCTTGTACTTAACAAGTACTTGAGGTAATTGAAAAGTACTTGAGGAATTAGTACTTTCAATTACAAGTACCTGTGTACTTGGGACTTTTTTATGCCTTATTCACGCTTCCACGAAATTGACAATTTCGGATTGAAATTGTCGAACGAAATTGAAATCGTTCACACTGGCATTTCTGCAATTTCGTTGGAAAATGACAACGGTTTGTTTACAAACATTACCATTAGTAAAATTGTAGTGCCTGGGCACAATAATCGAAATTTAGCTAGGAAATGAATGAAAACAATAAAATAAATGAATGGTACGTGAACTTTAACATGATGCCCTGATTCACCACGACTTTTAATTTATTTTCAGAACTCTATGTCGTCGAAAAGTTAAAATTTCAATTTGATGAATGAGGCGGCATACAATTGTTTTGTTTTTGTTGTAATTTTAGTAACCACGTGTTCGGTGAACGAAGCCGACCCACAATAATCGACGGCGTTGGAGCAACAAGAAAATGAATCGACGGCGGCAACTGAGTTTTTATTAAACGTGATTTTTCGGCAGACGTTACTTTTAGCTCATCTCGTTGGTTGTGTAAAATAAAATTAGATATTTTTTTAGTAATTCCGGACCTTAAAAGCGGTTTAGGCGATAATATCGGCCTAGATTTTAAGTCGAAGCATGCCTTAATGACGGCGGCGTGAGCTTCAAAAATATTATCTACGACGGCGGCACACCGAAAAATTTTCTGTCGGCTTCGTTCTCCATGCATATATGCAAAAAAGAGTACTACGTTAGTTTTGTTGAGTAAAAACAGCGTTGTATATGACAATTTCAAGTCAATTTCAACGAAATTGTTGTAAATATCTCAATTTCGTGGTTGTCAAAATATATGCGAAATTGAGCAATTTCAACTCAATTTGAGCCCAAATTGCGAATGACCTCAATTTCGCGGCAGCGTGAACAAGGCATTATTAGTTTCAATTCCAATTCCTCATGTACTTGGAAATGTACTTAACTTTCAATTCCGTTTTAGATGTACTTTTACTTGAACTTGAGCTGTACTAAGTACAAATTGTACTTAGTACTTTACAGCTCTGTTTACAACTAAACGGACAATTTTGTTGTTACCAAAAATTAAAAAATCTTTTAAAATTATCGAAATGTCAAAATTCCGGTCCCAAACAAATATCAAACGCTAGTTTTCGTACGAAATAACTTTGGTGTAATAACCCTGTGATTGATATTGCGTACGAAATTTCCGTAAAAAGCCTAGTAAAGTTTAAAGAAAGTTTCGGTTAACGAATTGTTAGTTTAGTTTTATGTGACAATTTCATAAAAACCGAATATAGGACTCAAAGCCCTTAATGACAAAATTTCTTACGAAAATTCCGCAAGGACTGAATTCGGGCTTAAACCTTTCAAATCAGTTTGCCAAAAAAAGACACGGTTTTTGTGATTAATTATCCGCTACTTAATCCTTGGTTTCAGTTATTGCGAAATATTCGTAAGAAATGTTGTCATTTATCTCTAACTGGAAAATTTTGTTGCGGAGAGTTACCACCTATCTTTGATTTACCTTGCAAATACCTGTCAAATATTTATGTGTACAAAATAATTTTTTTTCTTTCCTTCTGAAAACTAACTGTAATTTAATGTCGATCATATACAATTTTTTCGATAATATGCCTCTCTCTTTATCATATACTTTTTTCTCTTTTGGACTTTATTTGTAGTCACGTTATCTATGATTATCTCTGTAAGTTTGCAATTCAATAGAAAATAATTATATGTGCAGTCGCGTTCCTGACACTTTAAAGTGAACAACTCTATTTTTCTCGGGTGTTTAATACAAAATATCATTCTGTACGTGAGTAAAGTGATCGTTATGAATATATTCTAAGAAACGTTTTATTCACAGTTTTGTTTCTAGTTGAACATGCCACGTGGAAGTGAACTTCCGCGGAAAAATTGTTGGAATGAGACTTGCAGGTAAAGGAATTGGCGAGATTGCAGCTGCGGTAAATCAGCATCGCAATACAGTTTCGAATTTTCTCAAAGACCCCGAAAACTTTGGTTGTATTAAGCGCAGTGGACGCATCCCAACTGTAAACCAGAGGACTATGCGGAACATTCGGCATTTAGCAGCTAATGAGAATATGAGTTGTAGGGAAATAAAGGTGGAATTGGGTCGAAATGTAACGAGACAGCGTGTCCAGCAACTGCTAAAAGCCGATATAGGTCTTCGGTACCAAGGCAAAATGGCCAAACCACGCTTAATCCAGCGCCATAAAAATGCGCGTATTGCTTTTGCAGAAAAGTACAAGATTTGGGAGGACGAATTTGAAATGAGATAAGAAAAAGTTAAATTTGGACGTAAATATTGGAGAGATTTACGAGATCCTCTGCAGACGTGTTACAAGCGAAACCACGGTGGTGGATCTCTTATGATATGGGCTGCATTTGGAGAACGAGGGAAGTCAGAAATATGCTTTGACCCAACTAAAATGAATGCGGAAGCATACGTTAATCTGTTGGACAGCAATTTAATTGACTTTGCTGGCGATAATTGGATTTTTCAACAAGACAACGCCCCGATCCTCACTGCTCGGCTCACAAGGGATTTTTTTAAGTCCCGAAATATTCCATTACTGGAGTAGCCAGCCATAAGTACCGACCTCAACCCAATTGAAGACCTCTGGGGGATACTTTCCGCCAAGGTATTTTCAAAGTCGAAGCAGTATACGACGCTTAAAGAACTAAAACTAGCAATATTGGCGGAATGGGAGAACATTGACATGTCCACTTTAAGCTACTTAGTGAGTTCTATGCCACACAGGCTACTATAGTTCTTATACACAAGGGCAACTCAATATCATATTAATTACATATTTTAATTGGATAAGAATAAGAATTAAATTTAAGTTTAATTTATCAAACACTTTTTTTGTGTTCTAAAAAAGAAATGAAAAAATATGTAGTCTTATAATTTTAAAGAACACATAAATATAAACTGATACATAAAATAAAAATCAAAAAAAATTTAGTTTTCAAAGCTCCAACTCAACATGATGATAAATATTTGACAGGGAGGGGTATTTCATTTATAATTCATCTACGTACTCCAATTTATTTTTAACGCATGTGGTGGTATTTTTGGTTATTAAAATGATCGAAATGTGAAAATTCCGGTCCCAAACTATAATCAAACAATTGTTTTCGTACGAAATAACTTTGGAGTAATAGCCCCGTAATTGAATTTGTTTGCGAAAATTTCGCTAAGAGCTGGGTACAAAAGAAAAATGAGCGAAATTTTCGGTTCATGGAATTTTCATTATATTGTATGTATGTACTTCTTATGGCAACGAAAATTTCATAAAATTCATAAATAAGAATTATATTCAGAAAACTTGTAGCTCGTATAGTTATTTTGAATTTTAAATCATAATGGGCTTGTTTGGAACTTTCTATCTCAAAATATACTGACTTTCCATAACTTCCTGCAAGTTGTGGTTGTCTTTGCGCCTTCTATTCTCAATTTTGTGCCTATGACTTTCTCCTACATGCGGTGGTTCCCGGGCAACGGTAGAGCATTTTTTTTTCTAGCGGCGGAAGTCAAGGCTTTCCGATGAGCAACCTGATTGGCTATGCGACAACTGATACGTCGCTCGTTTAGTAAGTAACTGATGTCACTGAAGCTCATCAAGATATCTGGCATATTCTTTTGACCTTAGAAGGCGGATGAGCCAACATATGGGCCTACGACGGATAGAAACCAAAAGAAGAAAATCCAGGTTCGACATATTGCATCATGGTCAGCGTCGGATCCATAATGGGCAGCTGCAATCAAATATCCAGGCAGTAGGTAAAATACAAAAACCCGGTGGACTTTGTTTGCCTCCAGCTACCGTTCATAATGACAGTGAATATTCGAAAACGAAAAAGAAAACATACACATCACCTATTTGTTGACAACCACCGCAAACTTTATAAGGACCACGATCTATGGATATGCACTTGGAATGTAACAACTCTGTATCCAAGTGGCAGATGACATTAGGGATGACAGATGACATTACCGCTATCCAGAAAATGCGATGGACAGGACATGGCTGCACAAGGAGAAAAAACATGAATTTGGTTGTTGATTTTTAGTTGGGAAAAGACTGCAGAGATCTAGTCTGTAGGTTCAATGCTGTGAGTGAAGGTTTGGCCACAATCCGCATAAAAGCGAAATATTTTTATATTTTCCTAATTTGTGTGCATGCCCCGACAGAAGAGAAAGATGATGATGCCAAAGACATATTCTATGAACGCCTAGAGGAAACGTATGACCGCCGGCCTGGCCATGACATTAAGATTGCACTAGGAGATTTTAATGGTAAAGAAGGCAGGGAAAATGTGTTTCATTCAATTATTGGCAATTTCAGTCTACATGCTGACAGTTCCGAGAACGGTATGAGACTGATTGACTTTGCCGCAGCATTATACAAGGTGCCAGCATAAAGACATCCACAAGGCTACTTGGGTATCCCCTGATCAAAGAACGAAGAACCAAACTGGTCACGTGGTAATTGATGGAAGAAGAAGGTGTTAACCCAATATTTTTTCAAAAACAATAGTTTCCTTCTTTTAATGTTTCCATGGTATCTGATTTTATTTAAGGTAAGAAAAAAAGCCAACATCTGTATTTAAATTATTAAAATTAAATTAAATTTTTTTTTTTTAATTTTTTTTTATATCAGATACCATGGAAACATTCAAAGAAGGAAAATATTCATTTTGAAAAAAAAATGAGTTAACACCTTCTTCCACCAGGGGCTTCAATTATATTATAACATTTTAATCAATGTATCTCCAACATGTAATATTGGATAGCAAACAGAATGTGTTTGGACACAAGCATACTATATTTGCGATAAGCTTGAAGTTGTAAGGTATAAAATGATCAGCTAATTGAATGAGAAATCTCTATCATGGTGGAGGATTGGGGGTTTGAATGACTTATATTCAATGGAATAATAAAAAACAACACAATTGTACATTTTAAAACATTACTAATTTATTGAAAATATAATAATTTATAAAAAACAAAACAAAAGCGATGTATATCCTAGTACACACATACAAAGTTACTAAATACATTAAACTACAATTTCGTTTCTTTTTTTCTCATAAATATCGTTGATTACTAAAAAATTCGAATACTTTTTCATTTATACTTAATACAATTAAATAAATTTTTTTATAAATTTCTAGTAAATTTGTTTTTACAATTGATTTAAATAATTTACACGCATAAAATATGTTTTTGTTTTTACTTTTCCAAACTAAATTGGAAGAGAAAATTTAAAAAATTAAAAACTTTAGCCAAATTATTTTCCATGTCATATATACAATTAAATACATTTTCAATTTTATTACAAATAATTTGTTAACTAATTGTCATACATGTCTTAACAAAATCCTGGATTTGTATGCTCGATGACGCAACGTTTACAGTATTTCTTCACCGCCCTATAGCCCTCAATAGATATTTGGCAATCCTGAATATTTAGCTGCTGCAGGCCTCGGCAATAGTAGGCTATACACTGGACACCGCGATCGGTAATCATATCACAATTTCTTAAGCTCAACTTTTTCAGATTCGGACAACTTTCGGCTAATGCCCGGAGACCAGCATCACTTACATCACACTTGCCGATATCGAGGGCCCGCAGCCGCGGACAAGAGCGAGCCAGTACAGTGATCGAGTCATCGCTGACTGCTTCACAGCCACGAGCATTCAAATAGCGTAGCTTATAACAGCGACGGGCGATAACTTTTAAGCCAGCATCAGATACGCGATCACACTTCGCTACGGAGAGGTAACGTAGGACGGCACCCAATTTGGCTAATTCGTAGAGACCGAAATCGGTGATATTCACACAGTCGGAGACACTCAGCTCTTTGAGAGCTATGCAAAAGCTTGGCACAAACTTGAGACCTGCATCTGTAATGAAAAGGAGACAAAGGGAATAATATATGTTTTAGTTACGTGGGATAATACAATGGTCAAAATGTCGTCCCATCAATTCTAAACTTGAAAAATTACAAGTGCTGTATCAATAAGTAACAAATTATTCTGGTTGTGCCTGCGAGGGAAAGAGCCTCCTTCAATCGAGTTGTTAAATTCCGCTTATCGCAATCAATATCAAATTTTAAAAAAATGCAACAAATGTGTGTTGTGCTTGCGATATATTTCGAGCACTTGCATAGTGGGGAATTCTCAATTGAAATTAGTTTTAATTTGCATTTAGTTTGATGATTTTTTCACTAGCATCATCTCAAACCACCGCTGATGAAGATCTGCGACTAGATCTGAAATAGCTATACGGTTTGCCAGGAGTGATGCGGATGAATTTTGCAAAACTTTTATTTTTAAATTATATCTCTATTAATAAAGATATAGAATGGTCTTGAGCTTGAATAATAAAATAAAATAGTCCAAGTAAAAAGGCCGAATTAAAATATCATCCTTGTTGAAATTTGTTAACTGTCGCCTCTGTTAATTCCAGGCCTAAAATAAGGACTCCAGTCAATAACTCAGAAATTGCAAAACTCCGTTCTAAATTAGACCAATCCGATGAGCAACCAAGGAGTATTCCAGGAGGAGTAAGTTCGAAACTTTGGATATTCGTAAGGTTTCCACAAAGAATATTTGGCAATAGTTTTAAAAGGTAAAACTTTATCTAAGGCTCTATTGGTGGAAGCATCCCACTGATTTTGTTCATGGCTTTGTATCGTACGTGTGGAGGCAGTTAAAATTTCCGGAACCATTTGTTTTTAAATTTCACGGCCATGGATATTTCAAAGTTTCCGGAAAATTGATCATAACCTATGGCGACAGGTTTGAAAGGTAAAAATTGATCTATGGTGGATAATATTTTCTAGGCGGAGTCGTCCCACCATTTTTGTATATGACTTTGAATCCTATGTGGGTAACATCCGGTGACCATAGTTTTTTCCAACTTTAGTAGCTTTATATATTTCACAGGTTTCCGAAAAGATCACACCTTTCGACAATAGTTTTAAAAGGTTGAAGTGTATCTATAGTAGACAAGGTACTCTAGACGAAGTCATCCCACCGATTTTGTTTAGGCGTGTGTATCGTAAATGTATCAGGCGGAAATGTTGGTTATTAGAGATGTGACCGAATGGCTAAGGGATAATAGTCCAGTAGTCTTTGGGGCAATGGCTTCTGGGACAGTCAGGCGGTCATCAAGACCCTGGAATCGATATTCCTGTATTCAACATCTGCCTAGAACTGCCGCAGATATCTTAACGAGATGGCCCAGCAGCACGATGTTGACCTTTATGTAGTTGCGGGGGCACAGGGACATTCCGTGGAACTGCAGAGTGGATGAGCTGGCTAGACTAGGGACTATCTTACACATTCCACAGGAATTAGAGCGTGATGGCGTACCCCTAGCAACGCTCCTAAGGAGTGCGTACGAAATAAATGGTGCATACTTTTAGGCTTACAACTTTTTGTATCCGATGCATTTAGACGTCATTGACATTTTGACATCTGTCAGTGCCATTAAAAACCACGTGCTTAATATAACGTCAATCGTTCCTTCTTTATTATTATTTTTAATGGAGAGCCAACAAAAATTCGAGAAAAGATAATTAAAATTTCCAACGAAAATGAAAGACGTCCATATAGTACGTAGTACAGTTTCTAGAGTTATAAAAAATTATAAGGAACTCCTGACGATCGATAAAAAAGGCTTTTCACACGTCAGGAAGGCAAAGAAAATATTTGACATTCTTAAGAAAAATCCAAATGTATAGGGAACAAAAGTTGCTCAGGATACTAAATGCTCGGAGTGCTTGGTAAGAAAAGTGAAAAAAGAGGCAGGTCTCAAAACTTACAAAGTTCAAAACGTGCCCGTAGGAATTCAAAAAAAAAAAATTCGGAAGCAATACTGCAAGCTAAAAGTGTACAAAGAATTTCATTCCAAACTAAGGATGCTGTGTAATGGACGATGAAACCTACGTGCTGTCCGTTTTTACGTGCAGGAGTTTTATATAGCAGATTGTGGACGAAATGTTGCAGAAGAGTACAGAGTTAAAAAAAAGACAAAGTTCCCTTTTCCACTTCTGGACAAAGGAGCAGCTCTTTCGTTACAACTGCCACGATAAATACTGAAATGTATATCAAGGAATGTCTACAAAAATGACTGCTTCCATTTTTAAGAAAGCACGAAGATTCTACATTCTTCAGGCCCGATCTCTCGTCTTGCCATTACAGAAAACGAGCTATTGAGGTACCAAAACAATAATGTAGTGTTTGTACCAAATAAGGCAAAACCACCTAACTGTCCAGAACTCCATCCGATCGAAAGATATTGGGTCTTAGTTAAGCGGCATTTATAGGCTGCGCAAGGTGCTGCTAAGGATGCAAAAGTGTTTAGAAGAAAATCGGGTATAAGCACTAATATGGTACCCGAGAGTACAATTAAAGCCCTAAAAATAAAAAAATTATAAATAAAAACTGAATATTTGTAAGCCAGTGTAACAAGTGAATTTTAACTTAATTTTTGTTAATAAATAAATACTTGTAAACAAATTAATCCGTGCATCTTGATTTTTTTTACTAAAAATCTGTGCACCATTTATTTCGTACGCACTCCTTATATGATGATAGAGGAGAGATGGACGAGAGATACAGATTGTGTACGGTCAGGACAAAGTTGGCCCACGGTGAATAGCAGGAAATCCATAGAGCTTCTGTCTTTAGCCAGGCCCAAGGTATCAATGCTTTTTTAATTTTTGGCGGGACATTGTCTGATCGGTAGACATGTCACGAGACTAAAGGTCAGGGGAAATGACTTATGTAAAAGCTGTAATGATGATGAAGAATCCACTGAACATCTTTGCACGTTTCCTGCACTAGCCGGCGGGAGGATGTCTACTATGGGATCCTACCTATTTAGGAACGTGGGAGAATTATCTCAGATAGAAGTAGATTAGATCTTGAGCTACTCGAAGCAAACTAAATGCGTCTTCGGTGGAGCTTGATCTCGTTTGCTCGTGGTATCACAATGGGCTAATAAGTCTAAGTGAGTCGGTCGACGACTGCTACTAACCCCTAATCTAACCGTGAATCATAATTGGGTAGGCAGTTAACATTTCCGAAACCATATTTTTTTAGTTTCGATCTGGATGTGCTGAAGGTTTCAGGAAAGATCACAATCTATAACAATAGTTTTTAAAGGTAAAAATGAGTCTATGGTAGACAACTTTTCCTAGGCGGAGTCATCCCCTAAATTTTGTTTACTATTTTGTATAGTACGTGGGAAGGCAGTTAACATTTCCGACACCATAGTCGTTTATTTTTTAAATTTAGTCGGTCTATATATTTCAAAGGGGTCCGGAAAGATGGCAACCTATAACAACAGTTTTAAAAGGTAAAAATGAGTCTATGGTGGACAAGTTTGCCTAGGGGAAACATAAAAATGTGTCTATGGCAGGTAAATTTTTCTATTCGGAGACATGCCACCGATTTGGTTTATGACTTTGAATCGTATTTGTGTAGGTAGTTAACATTTCTGAGACGATCTTTTGATAAATTTAGTGTCTCTAGGTATTCCAAAGACTTCGGAATGATTGAAATCTATGTCTCCAGTTATGAAGTTTATACATTGACCTGTGTAGACAAGGTTATCCCACCGTTTTTCGTGATTTTGTACCGAACTTGAGTAAGAAGCTGATATTTCCGATGCAATATTTTGTGATGTGCTACCATCTATAGGCACGGGCAGGGCAATCTATCAAAGTGAACACACGCAAATAACACACAGTGTTAGGGTCACATACGTGGTTGTTGTACAACAATAGTCACTGCCTGAAAATAAGTATGATGGTATTGATGTAGCGGCAACGAACAAATAAGCAGATCGTCGTCGCCAAAGAGTATTGAATAGTATAGAGAACTCATGGAACGAATTGTACGACTCAAAAGCAATGGCGACATCTGGTGAATGATTCAAAATGTATTACTCTCTTTTTGTCATAACTTGGTCCATTCATAATTTTGATGTGAAACATTGATGCTTTTTGTATTGTTTTATGTAATAACATTGTCGAATTGGTGCATTTGTATTGAAATATTCTATAAAGACTCATTTATGCGCTTTTACTCAGGCCCTCTACATTAGAGCGGAAAAGAGTGCAATACGTTCTCTATACTATTCAATACTTTTTGTCGTCGCTCTGTTTATGAGAAAACAACAATTATTTCAGTCTGCTAAAAAATTCTTTATTTATTTTAACAATATTTCATCTAATGTTAAAGCAGATGTAAGAAAAAAGAAAGTGCAATAGCAAAAAAGCCTTCAGCACAAAAACTATTCTTTTTTTTATTTTACAATGTAACATTTACTAATGTGTTCATATAAATGGAACAGGTACCGTGTAACATCGCCTGTGAGTTCGAACACTCATTGATTTTTTTTAAATTTTGTGGCTCTGGATATGCCAAAGGTTTCAGGAAAGATTACATCCTATAACAACAGTTTTAAAAGGTAAACATTGATCTATGATAGACAACTTTTTCTAGGGGGGTCATCCCACCGATACTGTTCATGATTTTTGACTGTGCTTGGTTAGGTAGCTGACATTTCCGATGTCTTAATTTTTAAAACTTCGTGGCGCTGGATATGCCAAAGGTTTCCAGAAAGACCACACCCTACGAAAATAGGTTTGAGAGGTGAAAACGAATATATGGTAGAAAAGTTTTGTATCTATTGTAGACAAGTTTGTTTTTGGGATCATGCCATCGATTACGTTTATGGCTTTCCAGCATATGGGGGTAAGAAGTTGACATTTTCAATACAACCATTTTCTTAAAACCTGGTTAAATCTTACAGATTAAAGATAAAGGTTAAAGATAAAGATTAAAGATTAATTTGAAGTCGACAGATAGCTAAATTCTCGACATTGATTTTAATACATTCAAGGGTGTAATGCTTAGCGTGTGCGACTCTTCTACGCTGAAACGCGGGTTGAAGTCCCGCACTGACGTCCTGTTCATTTAGTATGGACAAGATGGACTCGTTCAGTAATGGCGAAACTAGCGGGTAAAACCCATTCAGAATCGGCGTAAATGTGTAGGTCCCAATCATTGAATGTAATGGAAAAAATATTTTTCAGCTTAGAAGTTCAAATATGGACCTTAATTCCAATACATTTAACATTCTATATCTGATTTGTATGCCTTCCAATTCCCTTCCTTAAAAGTCTTACCTGTGATTTGTATGCAGCGTCGTAAATACAAAAACACCAATTGCGGACAGTTTTTCACCACAATCTTCAGGCCGATATCATCCAAAGCCATGCAATCGGTTAAATCCAAATACTGAAGCAAAAGCCTTCTTGGAGGTTCCAAATTCGGATTTGGTGTTATAGTATTGATTTGTGTACAACCTAGATAGGGGAAAATCTCAATACATTTTAATTTCTCTAAAATACAAACTACCTCTCTCCAACTTACCCGTCACATCCAAGTGTTGCACATTCGTGCATTTCGTCAAAACATCAATCAAAGCCTGATTTGAGACATTGACGCACATTTGCAATTGAAGGTGGGTCAACTCTGGACATCTTCGTGTCAGCAACTGCAAACCCTTATCCGATATGCGACAACCTTCGGCCAACATTACTCTTTCTACGTCGGGGCAAGAACCATTTCTCGTCTGTCCACACAATTGGCGGAACATCATTTTTAAAGCTTTATCGCCATTCAGATGTTCGCCCTTTAGGGATATAACCTTCCACAGAACCGGACGCCACGCTAATTGTTCAAATCTTCGACACACGCGTGCTAGATTACACAGCTCACAACTGTCGAACCATTGAAATATTTTCAGTATAGCCTCATCTGGCAAACGATCAAAATAGGGTCCTGCACGAAATGGCCCCTTTTTCGACCATGGTGGTGGTCCTGTCTCAACATGACGGCGAACTATAGCCGCCGCTGCTGACATGGCAGCCGGCGGTGGATGATGTACGATACCATGTGTTGTTATTGTATTCGGATGATGTCCCGTTGGTGAGGGCGAAACCAGCGTGGCATAGCCTTGATCGAGACTAGGTGAAAAACGTCCTAAATTACAGAGACCATCTGTTAGGCTTTTCACTTTGGTGTGATGATAGCGTTGTTCCAAAGCCAAGTTCGACGAGGAGGAGGTGTTATTATTCGAACTAGAGAAATTATCCAAATGATTCGATGAACTGAAGGCATTGTTGGCGGGTGAATTGGTGCGATTCAGGAGATAACGATCTGAACCGGATGTTTCGCTGGGACTTGACGCACGATGATGTATTAAATGGGGATCTGAAAGAAAAACAAGATATGATATCAATAGGTGAATAAAGATGTTCATGTGTGAGGGCTTGAAAAGCGGGTGTTTTAGAAGGCAATTTCTCTAAATTAGGTCCAATATATAATCCCAACTTCAAAACAATCTAACCTCATCAACTATATCGGGGATGTTCATATATTAAAAAATCTGGAAATATTCTAAATTATATAAAGAAGAAAGTCGGTTTCCTACAGGGCTTCGGGTTTCCGGAGGCTATATAATGTAACTCGGTGGTACAATGGTTAGTGTGCGCGCCTCTTGTACACGATATCCTGGGTTCGATCTCCGCCTATTACCTATTGGGTAATAAATTGTATGAAGTAAACAGTTCAGTTTAAGGGGCACTTGGATGTTACTCTACTGGAGGCAGTGCTTTGGAGATTTCGAATTATAAGCACAGTGGAAGTATTAGGAGGATTTACCTATAAACCGGGTTTATATCAATGAGTATGAATAATGTAGCGGTCAGTTTCTATACACTTTTATTTATCAGCTCCTCGCGATCAGAAAGATTCCTAATGGAAATTGTTTAACATTAGGCTAACATAAATATGCGTGTAAACTGACATTTCCAGCTATCCCTTACTTCGGTACCACAGCTATAGAAAGAATGGGAAGGCTTTCGAATGGGAATCGTGATACCTTCGGCTAACACATTGTAGAGGTCTATGAAAGCTGACGCTTCCTGTTACCGGTTCCTTCATGACCATAACTATAAACAAAAATACTGGTCCTTGGGACTAACAAATCGTAGAGACTCATGCAAGCTGATTATTCCAGTTGCAAGTTATTCCTAGAACTGCAGAAAGGAGTCAGATTTAAGGGTACAAATTAATGCAAACTCATAAATATTGGAAGAAGAAATACTTCCAAATGACAATCGCGATATTTCAGTTGCACCTTTCTATGTGACATGGATTATAGTTAGAAGAGAGATTTCCAAATGGGAGTCGAGCTACTTTAGTCTAACATATCTTCGCGGTGGTGTGGAGGATGACACTTCTTACGCGGCAAGTACTATAGAAAGAAGAGATATTCAAATGGATATCGAACTACTTCCAGTTGCAACTACTCCGTCAAGGTTCTAAACTATAGAAATAAGGATGTGTTCCAAGAAGAAATGGTCATACATACCGTTACGGTTCATGGAGGTTGTCACTGCCTGTTATCACTTCCTATACAAATAAGGATGGTTTCCAATTAAAAATCGTGATACGTTGGAATTACATGTCTAGAGGTGCATATAAGTGGAATCGTCCAGTATCATGTTCCCATGTGATTATAACTGTCGTAAGAAGAAAGGTGGAAATCCTATCAAACATATAGTAATGAAGAGTGACCCTTCTGTTTACATCTTCCTCCTTCAGAGAAAAGCAAGTCTTTCAAGTGGGAACAGAGATAATGAATATAATAGACAAATGGATTAGAATATACTAGAACTTGTACGAAATCCGAATCTAATCCAAGACATCCAAATATGGAGTTTTTCATTTAGTACACGCTGAAAAAAAATTGCCCCATCAACATATTGGAGGAACCATGTATATGTTTGCAGGCACTGTTATCTTGAATTGAAGATCTGCTGCGTTTTTGTTTCTTTGTTGTCTGTCACGTTTTTGTTTTCATCATTTTTCAACAAACAAAGCCACATTTGGGCCACAAAAATATATATTATAACCTTTTAGTCATTGTGTCTCCCACGTGTAATATTGAATAGCAAACACTATGTGTTTGGACACAAGTATACTATATTTGCGACATGCTACAAACACATTATATTTGCATCCAAATAACAATAAAATACACTTTTAAACTGGTACTGATATTCCAGACTTTGTGATCACTGTTGTCTATAGAGGAGTAGATTCTCAATGATTAGTATGTGGCTGGATATAACTTCGTTATTTTCCCTGATTGACAGATCAACTTTCAGACTTCGATTGCCTGAATACATGAGTCGAGTACTGTCTCTCTATCTGAATGGGGGAGAGAGAGAGATACGTAGATAAAGCGTTATAGATAGATAGACAAATTGACTCCCCTGGACCAGATCAAATTTCCAACAGAGGCCTCAAGTTGGCGATAAAGTCGAGACCACATCTATTTGCAAAACTATTTAATAATAACCTGAGAGGAAACTGACTGAGCATTCCCCGAAATATGGAAGAAATATAAGTTAATCCTGATTCCAAAGCCATGAAAAACCCTTGGGAAATCCCAATCATACAGACCGATATGTCTATTGCACACAATAGGTAAATGTCTGAAGAGAATAATATACGACAGATTATTGGCCGCTGTCGAAGAAGTTAAAGGCTTGTCTCATAGGTAGTATGGCTTCCGGAAAGCAATATCTATAGCAATATCTAATACGACAAGAAAGGCCATTCAAGGCAAAGGCGCTGCAAGGAATATTGTGCGATAATCACACTGTGCACAAAGAACGCCTTAAATTCAGCTTCCATCATGACATCTTTCAGGAGATTAAAGCTAAGCTTCCAGAATACCTTGTAAGATTTGTTGGAAATAATTTTTCAGATAAGACACTGTGGTACGAGACCGATAACGGACTGGATTCCTTTAGAATCAGTGCAGCTATTCCACAAGGCTCCATTCAAGGGCCACTATTGTGACACATTATGTATGATGGTGTGCTCGGAATGCATTACCAGGCGAAGTGACGGTTATTGGATACGTAGATGATGTTGACGTTGCAGTCCTGTTGCAGGCGCGCAAAAGAGAAGAGATGGAATTATACGCGAATGAATCTATCCGAGCTATTAGATTATGGTTAGACTCTGTTAACCCGGAACTTGTAGAACACAACACTATGGCAGTTCTTGTGAGCGATAAGCGGAAAAGCGAATTTACGAAAATTAGAGTCGGAACATCCTAAATGAAGTCCGTAGAAGCCATAAGGTACTTGGGCATGATATTGGATGACCTACTTAACTTCAAAAATCATGTGCAGTATATAAATACATTAGCTAGAATGATGGAAAGAATATAGGAAGACCGCCCTGGAGTCGGAGGGTGCTGATTTCTCTTGTAATTGTAATTGTAATGTCCGGGTGACCATTATGGGCGAAATCAGTAGGAATAAATTCAAGTCAGAATATTAAATCTATAGTTCGAAGAAACTGCCTCAGAGTCTGTAATGGATACTACATAATTTCCAAGGAAGCAGCAATCATTGTGGCGTGCATCATGACATTAGACATAGCAGCTAGATAACTTATATGACACGCAATAAGAACAGTCGGAGATGAACAAAAGGGACCTGGGAAACCGAGAGAGCTAACTCGATGCGAAAATGGCAAAGCAGGTGGCAAAGCATTCCGAAAGGACGATAGACCTACTGATTGATTCCGGACATAGGTAAGTGGATTAATCGGCGAAATGGAAGAGTTAATTATAATCTGACCCAGTTCTTGACTGGCCGTGGAGAATTCAGGAGTTACTTGTCCAAGTTTGGGCACGACAACTCTAATAAGTGGCCACACTGTTCCGACAAAGATGTGAACGTGAGAACGTATCATCTTCGGATGTCCGCGATTTAATGAACTCAGGACGAGAGGTGGACTATGATTCGGCGACTATTAATCGGCGTAATGGAGAAGTTAACTATTATCTGACTCTGTTATGGACTGGAGGTGGAGGATTATGGAGTAATTTGTACAAGTTTGGCCACGACAACTCTCCTATGTGCCCACACAGTTCCGTCAAAGAGGAGAACGTGAGAACGTATATTCTTCGGATGTCCGCGATTTAATGAACTCAGGACGAGAGTGGACTATGACTCCTGAAAATGTTATAGATATCATGCTGGGAACGAAAGTGAACTGACGCACAGTAAATCATTTCGTAAAATACTACAGGCAGAAGAGGTGCCCAGAAAGTGTAATCTGAGAGAGCGAGCTTAGCTGAGAAATCAACGAGCAGCATAAACAACGGACCCCCCGCGACGTAATACCTGATGGTAGATCTGCGGGGTATGGGGTGACGTATGAGAGGGTGTGGTTTACTACGTGAATCGTACAGACGTTCAGTACGATCTGAAAGCATTTTTGGAAAATTGCAGGCCTCCAGCGCAAAAAAGATAGATTGATAGATAGATATAAAAAGGTACGTGGCCGTCGGTGGTGCAATGGCAACGGCTCTTGTACGTGGGTACGTGGGTTCGATCCCTGCTCCGACCACCTTATACTTCTTTCGACGACGGGCACCTCGCTTAGTGATGGCGACACTATCGAGTATTTATGAAATTACGAAAATGCTTCTCAAAATTCGGAACCGGTGTAACAACTTTAGCTCCCAATCAGTGAGTTCAAAACTAGAAATCGTACAGCTCAGTGTTAGCGAGGAGCTCTCCTCAAACCCTTCATGGGATGACATGGAAAAATATTTATTTATTTCTCTTATTTTTACATTTGCTGTGATTATGAGTTGGAAAACTTATTAATCAGCCTGCACATGTCTTGCATTTGGCGATGAGGTTATTAAGAAGAATATCACTTTAAAATGTAATTTACAATTATCCTGAAACCGTTGTTCTTTGCCAAGATCCCATAACCTTGGGAATTAAATAAGAATCTGATTTATTATTCTCTCTCTCTCTCCCTTTTCTTGATCATAATAGTGGTACATTAGATTTTCAACTGTACGTCTAATCTAATGCCTCAATTTTGCCACAATTTCTACTTACCTTGCAGTCTCTCATTGCCATCACTAAAATCGCACATGCTCCTTAGACCATCCTCCAGGTAATAACGTTCACTTTGATAATTGCTAGCTTCTGAACCCAATGGCAAACCTCTTATGGCACTTCCTAAATACAATGATTCCATTTTCTTCTCCAGATAATATTGAGCATTGCGCGCCGTCCCATTGACATTGGCATTGGTTGAGGCAACACTCGCTCTGCCCACTTGATGGCGGACCAAACGATTTGTACTATTACCGCCACCACCACCACCGCCGGGAGCAGCGTCACTTGAATCCTCGGTGTCACCACTGTTGCTATGCAAAACATAGGCACTGGGACCACGTTCATGACGTCCATATTGAATCAAATGTTCCAATGCCAAAAAGTTACGCTGCTGCTGCTGGTTGTTGGCATTGCCATTAGGCAGACATAAATTCGAACGTTGTTGTTGTTGTGCAGTCCGTCCCACCGAGGCTGATGAGGGCAACACGGATGCGGAACCGTTTAAAGCATTCCCCCTATTTCTCAGCTCAAATGTGGCCGCTTTATGTTGTATTGGCTGAGGATGATCCAATGAACTTTGTGACGATGACCGTGAGAGATTGTACAATTGGTTGGGTGGTGGGTGCGGTGCTTGTTGGCTCACGGAAGGAGTATTTTTGACACTATTAGCTGTCTCCAGACCATTTATTTTGTCTCTCAAACCATCCACCGTATCCTCTTGCTGATCAGCCGGATTGGTATGATATATGATGTCGGTATCGGTGTCTATACTCAGATCCGGCGACTTCCTAGACATTTGATAAACTTGAGGATCCAAAGGACTCGAACTCAAGGGATGATGAAATGTCGGCTGATGCATGCCATTAAGCGAATCCATAACCGCAGTGCTGGTACGACCCAAAGAAGCAAGAGGGCATTCCAGGCTCGTGGGCGCCTGTGCACGCCTGGCGGTTTGGTGAGACATATTGTGTTGTGATGGCTATGTTGATGTGCCGAACCTTTGTTGTTGCTGTTGTTCGAATTAACAATTTGCAACTGCTGCTGTTGTTGTGCTTAAGCTGACATTACGACTTTAAACCCTGAAAATACATGAGAAAAGAGAGACAAGAATTACAATTTATTTCCATTAATTGTTTAACAAAAGATTTTTAAGCTGGGCTCTTTGCTAAATTAAAAAATCATTAAATGCTACAAAAGAAATGCAATCCTCTGTCCAAGGAGGCGACAATCGCTTAAACGTGTTATGGTCTACGGTTTTGCATCGTTTACCCTGATGGTGGAAGTGAGTGAGACCCTTACAGTGCTTGGGCAGGAGTTTGTTCTTCTCAAAGTGCCAACTCATAAATATTTGAGTCTATGCATATGCACGCTCGAGCACCACTACCACCATCACAGTCACCGTCATCACCAACGTCAGTGGGTCCATCCTTAGCATAGTGAGTATTCCTCCACTTCCTAGTAATGCATCAGGCAATAAGGAAACAATATATTGTATCGATATCACTTTTGACACTTTCCAGCGACAGCTTTACTAAAAACAAGATCTTAAAACGTGTGCTGTTCCTGCGTTCCATCTCACATGTTGCTAATGCCGGCAAGATTGCTGCTGGTGTCGTTTATGTTGTTGATGATGATTCTTGTATTGCTGCTGTGTTGCATTAAGAAAAATATGGCAATTGGGGATTTGGTTGCTTTCGCAACAAACCATATGAATAGAAAGCCAATAAGAGATTTCGAGCACAGTGGGGTATTAGTAATCATAATCCCAAGACGATGAAACTTTACAGAATACGTGAAGGAATATAAAATGAGCCGGAATTTCCTAAAGCATGACACAATCAAAGTTCCGATCAACACCTGCGCAGCTTAGTAGAATAGGACAAAGCCATCGAATTCTTTAAGGAAATTCGAATTAGAAAGACATTTAGATGCCAAATAAAAAAAAAAAAAAATATTTTTCTATAACATCCCATGAAGGGATAGGGTAGATCTTCTTACAATCACTGAGCTGTGCGATTGCCGCTACCGACGGCCCTTAGATGTCAAACACCCAGTGGAAAAAACTGTTATCAAATGGTGTCTTTTAAAAGAAAAATGCCCTATATACGATCTCCTTAATGGACCATCTCGGCAACATCTTGAAAGAATATAGCAAATAAAACAATACACCTAATTTTTGAAGCTCACGCTGCCGCCTGTATCATTGGCTCTCATCGGTTTAAAATGTGAGCCGATTTGATCAACTGATCCTATTTTAAATGTTCAGTTATTTTAAAAACATCGCAAATTTGTACAAAACTGGCAAAACCAAAAGCCGTCAATTTAATTTTTCTGTTCTGTGTATTTTTTTTGTCTTCGATAATTTGATATCGGCGCTGAGTTGCTCTAAATTGCTATAAGCACAAAGCTGCAAATTGAAATTTCAATTTAATCTCAAATTGGTTGGTGTAAACGGCAATGATTAGAGATTCGGTATTTACACCGACCAAAATTAGCGCATTTCGAAGGTTAACGCCGTTAACCCACGCTAACCCAGAAGATTACTCATACAATTTTAAACTGTAGAAACTGAAGTTTAATTTCAAACTGGTGTACATTTTGATGCAACACTGTTTGTTACTAAAAAAATGCAACCATAATAAAAAGATACACAAAAAATCAACTGTGTGTCAGATAGAAGCCGATCGAAAATTTTCCGACGCGTCGCCACCATCAAAACTTTTTTGAAGCTCACGCCGCCGCCGATATAAATGGCTTTTATTGGTTTAAACTGTGAGCTAATGTTATCGACTGGCCCGATTTGGCCCACTTATCCAATTTTAAAGGTTCAGTTATTTCGAAAACATCACAAATTTTTACAAAACTGGCAAAACCAATAGCTGCTAACTTAATTTTCATGTTGTGCCCCGTCTTCGATAATTTAGTCTCGGCGAGGAGTTTGTCAAGCACGGAGTTGCCAACTGAAATGTCAATTTAATCTCAAATTGGGTGGTGTAAACGGCAAAGATTAGAGAACACGGTTATCGCTAACCTGACCGGGATAAAAGGTGGTGTAAATGCGTTTTTACCCTCCATATTCGTTTTCTATCGTGCCATCTGCCAACACTGCCAGTGTTTTTTAAGGCGAGTTTCTACACTGTGGCCGTCGGTGGTGCAATGGTGAGTGTGTGCGACTCTAGTATATGAGAACGTGGGTTCGATCCCTGCTCAGACCACCTTACATTTCTTTCAACGACAGTCACACTATCGAGTACTTAGCCATGAAAAAGCTTCTCAAAATACCGTTCGGAGCCGGCGTAAAACTGTAGGTCCTAATCAGTCAGTCTCAAAACTAGAAAGCGCACATCTCACTGATTGTGAGAAGCTCTCCTCAATCCCTTCGTGGGATGTTATGGGACACCATTTTTTTTGCTACACTCAGAGAACTAATTGTTTGAGAATAAGTTGTAGCAATGGTGTTTTCAACTGTTGTCACCGAATTGCGGTTGCCACACCCGAATTGAGGTTGTCACTACTGAATTTAGTCCCCACAACTAAAATTCGGTTAAAATGAGCATGTTTCATAATTGATTCGGTTGTAACAACTGCATTTTCAATTATATTCGTTATGCCAACTAAATTTCCAATAATTGTGGTTGCTACAACCGAACTTGGAATTAATTCGGATAAAACAACCAAAATTTGTACCATATTCGGTTGCAGCAACCAAATATGGAATCAATTCAGGTGCAACAACCGAATTTGGCATCAATTCGGTTGCAAATATCGAATTTGGTAACAATATCAATTTGGCCTTGCGATTTAGCGTCAATTCGGTTGCTGCAACCGAGTTTCTCCTGAATTCTCTTGGGACATCCGAATTCAGTTATCACAACATAATTCTAATGGGTGCCTTTTTTTGCTATTTGGGGTTTTGGACAACCGAATTCAATTATCACAACATAATTCTAGTGGGTGATTTTTTTGCTATAACTTTTTGCCAGTTTTTTGTTGGCGGCATCATGGAACCGTACTCCTTCAAAGACGGAGATGGACGGTCAATGGAGCAAAGTACCGTTCGATGATCACGGACTTGTTTTAGCCAAAAATTGAAGACTTGGACTTGACATGTGGTTGACATGTGGTTTCAACAGGACAGTGCCACATGTCTCACCGCACGCGATACCATGAACCAATTGAGATGCGAGTTTGGTGAGCAATTAATGTCACGTTGTGTCGCTGTCAATTGGCCGCATCGTTCGTGCGATTTGATCCCACTAGAATATTTTTTGAGGGGATATGTGAAGTCTCTCGTCTATAGGGATAAACTAATCATGATTGTTGTATTGGAAGACAATATTACAACGTGTCGTTGGTGAGATACCAGGGGAAATGCTAGAAAAAGTGTGCCAAAATTGGAGTTTCAGACTGGACCACATGAAGCGTAGCCCTGGGCAACATTTGAATGAAATAATCTTTAAAAAGTAACTGGCAGGCATTGATTTATCGATGCAAATAAATATTTCATTCAACTGTACAATTTTTCTGCGTTTTCTTAAATTTTCAAAAACCAAATAGTAAAAAAATTAACCATTATTTATTTCAAACCTGACGTTTAAAATTATCATACATGGGGCAAATTAATTATATGACAATTATAATTTGTAGTTTATTTGAATTACCTTTCGAAATGCAAATTCAAAAAAATTTCAATTCCATTTGCAATTGTACTTATTTTCAAAGCATTTCCTTCATATCTGGCAATTTTGGTTTTCGAATATTTTATACAGTACAGGTTTATGAATTTGAAAGTACTATGAGGCAATACCTATCAAAGCTACAAACCTGTACATATGAAATACTTTGAATACAGAATTGCCAGCAGTCAAACAAATTCAAAACAATTAAAAGCATTCCCACATTTCATTACTATTGCCATCCGATTCCACAACCTGCATTTGCATTGCCTGAGCAAATGCAAGTTCTTAATTTACTAATTGCCATTGCGAACAATGCTAATTCGTTTGCATTTGCATTAGATAAAGTAATGAAAATTAAAATCCAAATTAAAAAAACCATGTATGAAAATTATAAAAGCAAATATTATATTAAACAAGCTAAAAAGGAATTTACAATTTTTGCAGCCGCATTGATATCCTGATGTGACCCTGATGGGCGAGACTTCAACACGGTTGGACATGGATGTAAATTGAATTTTTACCCTAAAAATTACCCCATATAAAGTATTTCCTTGCTATGTAATTGTTGATCAGAATACAGGAAAATAAATCATCACTAAATTAATAAACAAAAAATTCAAAATTCAATTGTGACTATTCAATTGTGACTCGACATTTTATAATTCGGCTGTGATAACCTCTAATTCGATTATGACACCCTCTCATTCGGCTGCGACAACCTCTAATTCGATTGTGGCAACCCCTAATTCGATTGCGATAATCTCTAATACGGTTGTGTCAACGTCTAATTCGGCTGTGATAACCTCTAATTCGGTTGTGACAATCTCTCATTTGTCTGCGACACTATCTCATTCGGCTGCGACAACCTCTAATTCGGTTGTGACAACCTCTAGTTCGGTTTCGACAACCTCTAATTCGGTTTCGACAACCTCTAATTCAGTTGTGACAACCTATAATTGGGCTGTGACAACCTCTAATTCGGTTTCGACAACCTCTAATTCGGTTGTGACAACCTATAATTGGGCTGTGACAACCTCTATTCCGGTTGTGTGGTTGAGACAACCACTAAATTCGGTTACGGCTAATTCGGCTGCCTCAACCGAATGTTTCCGTGAGTGTATAATTTCGTGGGGCTTTACTCGCCATATTATACAGTTTTATACCGATTGTAAACTCATTTTCAGGGGCAAAGCTCTAACGATAATATACAATAACGAGTCGGTATAATATTTTCTAAAATTTCTTTGCAATCTCTGTATTTACAGAATATTTTTAACATTTACCCCACCGTGCCATTAAATAAAGCTAAAATCTTAAGCCTTTAAAAAAAAAGCATAGTATTTGAAGCTCTCTACGTTTGTCGTATGTTTATGGCCATCTATGTACATGGGCTAGGCTTTAGAAATTGCTTTATTAACTTGGTTTTTTTTCTCTTTTTTTTGCTAAAAAATATTTAAGCCGCATTCGCGCACTGGCCAGCGAGACAAGACACAGCAAACGAACGGAGTCTCTCTTTTTTTATTTTGAAAAATGAACGCATTTCCGTTTTCCTGACAAACAGACCACAACAAACCAAATAAAAACTAAGCGGTCATTTCAATTCGCAAATGGAACTTGCATGGCCTGAAGCCTCAGTGCTTACAGCTCAAGCTCAGAGCTAAAAGCCGGGTGTGTGTGTTCTGCAGCAGAGTGCTGAGCGTGTTGGGCGATACATATTCCGACTCCGTGTGCTGTTGACATTCCTGTTGCAAATGGAATACTTTAAATGAGAATTTATATGCCATTAGTTTTATAGATCTGGTGTGAAATTCTTTGTTTATTTATACACGTAGACCCCAGACGATGAACGGAAAGCGTTCACATCAAGCACAAGGCAAAAACTGAGGTTCACGAATATTTCTGTTGATATAAAATACAAAAAAAAATCAAAAAAAAAAGAAAATGTCTCAAAACTTCACAGCGAATCCATATACATGGGAGTGCGTAGGTGTTGTAGGTGGTAGACCGGTGTTGGATGCAGAATGTGATAGTCCGGATGGTTTTGTCGCCCTGGTGACTGGGGCGGTGAAGGTGATGGCGCGGTAGATGTTGGCGGTGGCCGTTGTGGTATAGTGGGGTTTCTGGTTGTCCATCCATACAAATGACTTAAGATTGTAAAGATTAACGTGTGTGCAGTGGTCTGCAAACACCAACGGAGACAAAAAGACATTAAGAACTATACTTAAGCTAAAAGCGTATAGGTTTAAAATTTATGGTTAAATACTTTGCAAACGAATTGATTTTTGCTGCGAGTTCTGCAACTTCTTTTATAGAAATGTTATAATGTTAACACTGGACAACAACAATCATAGATACTTCCCCCGTGCTGCTTAGTTCAGTTTAGACGAAAAGAGAGAATTTCACAATGCAAGTGTCATTTTGGTCGTAGCGAATATAGAGAATAAACTTAAAGTGTCACGTAAGCCTCAATTGACCACCGGTGGTGTATGGTTAAGTGTGCACGATTATGGTGAATAACACTGGGTGTCCGATGCACAACACTGTATAATGCTGCAATGGATATTTACGTTGTGACGATGAATTTATACGTTAGCCAAATTTCGATGACAATATTTGTCAAAAATTACAAACTTTATTTTTTTATTGTATTTTGTAATTTATTTATGATTGATTTTAAACAAATCTAGTTTTCATCCGAATATACATACACCCCTTATTACCTACAGTGGTGTGTGATGAAATAGAGTCACACACTCGTCAAAACTTTTATTCTCTGCAAATCAGTGGTCCAAGATGTTTCATGTCAAGAAATTCTGAACCTGATTGACCGGTCCTCTGCTAAATATAATGCCGTAATTTTTAATAAATTTTGTACACTACTGTTCTCCAGGTCAGTGTCAGTATTTTAAAGGCTATGTAATGACGTGTGCTATAAAATAGAGTCAATTTCAAAAAAATATTTTTTTTTTGAAATGGTTAATGGTAGTTTGGATTTGAATTTGAAAACAAAGTTTAGCTTCTAAATATGATTAATGTTTATTAGTAGCATTAATAAATTGTCATTATTGACGTTCCAAAATGGGCCGATGTAAATATTGCAATCATGAGCGCCAAGAAAGAATAAAAGAGACGATAAAATAATTCAGAAGCTACATACAAATTATAATTGGATGCTCAAAGAAAATGTTGGAGATCGGAATAAAATATAACCCAAATCCAGGAAACAGACGGTAAAACCCTGAAAATTACAGAACATTTGGAACCAAAAATATTGCGCCACGTAGAGTTCGACTTTTGTTACCTCTTCCGCCCTTGAAAGGCAATTCGATCGGGATGTTGGCACCTCTACATTAAGAAAAATGCTAACTAAAAACAATTTAAAGGCAAAAAGTCTCCGAAAAGTTCCATTTCTATCCAAACGGAACGTTCAAAATATGTTGCATTTTGCCAAGGAGCATGTGAAATAGTCCGTACGCAAATGGCGAAATATTTTGAGGACAGCTGAAACTAAAGTGAGATGGGGTAATTATGATAAGTGTAATCTTCCTGTACGAAGACCTTCCAACACCGAATTCAGGGCCCAGAACACAATCCAAACAGTTAAACGTGGTAGCGGAAACATAATGGTACGGGGTTGTTATTCTTACATTGGGACAGAACCTTTATTCCAAATTGAACAGACAATGGACGCTGCAGATTATACCACTGTATTAAAACAACATCATGATGCCTTGTGCTAAATGGGAAATGCCGCTTCGATGGGTGTTTCAACATAATATCGACCCCAAACACACATCGAAGCGAGCAAAAGCTTCGTTTGAAAATAATAGTGTCATTGTTTTAAGATGGTCTATACAGTCGCCGGGATTAAATCCTATTCAGAATTTGTGGCGGGACATTAAAGTGTATATCAAAGGAGTAAACCAATTTAATAAAGATGAGCTTATGACACTGGTACAATCGGCGTGGAAAACATGACTTGTGGAGACTTGATGATTCAATGTCAATGTCAAGTAGCTGTGATAAAAAATAATAGTTATTTCATAAAGTACTGAGATAATATAAAGTATTAATGAAACATACATTTTATTTGCCACAGCTATTTATTCTAGTTCAGATGATGAATCGCGATGACACGATTTTAATTCACAGGCAAAACGGGGCATTTTGAAATATTTTGATTTATACCTAATGATTTAATTTTAAATTACGACATTAATGTTCTAAAATTTTCTATCTAGTTCTTAATTGAACAATTAAAAATTAAAGTTATAAAAAAAATTTAATTTTTCTACATTTGTTTTTGTTTTGAAAATGTTGATTAGTGTTGATTCTATTTCATCGCACACCACTGTATATGCTACCCCTATGAAATAACGCTCAATGAAATTACACCCGAATCATAAATATAATTGCCACACAAATTTCTCATTTCAACTGAAATAATACGCCACTCCCAACAACTTACTTGATTTTGAGCTGAACTCAATCAAAATTTGCTTGGTAGCCCATACATTTTGACACTTCGAGAATCAAGCAAAAATATTTGTGACCGTATTTCAAAAGTCACATTCACTTCACAACTTGCCATTTTAGACATCACGTTCTCAACAGACCAAGTGCATACCATAATATTTTCGCCAATATTTATGTAATACGGCATTAACACCTATCAAGATTAACGCATTTCGAAGGTTAACTTTATTTTAAACTGTTGTAAATTTTGCTGCAACACTGTTAATTACTAAAAAATACAACCTTAACTATAACATACACAAAAAATCAACAGACGGAAGCTGTCCAAACAATTTTGAAGCTCACACCACCACCGGATAATTGTCCCTCATCGGTTTAAAATGTGAGCCGATTTGACCAACTGGCCCGGTTTGACCGACTAACCCAATTTTAAAGTTTGAGTTATTTATATATTTATTATTCAGTCTTTAGAACACAATTCTTGACAGACCAGAAAATATCTTATTTAATTCTTATATCTATCTGTAAATTAAATCTAAAATACTACTAAGGGTCTTATCACATAACTCTGAGTGAGTGAATCTAAATCAGACGCACACTCAGTCACCGGAGTTGAAAAATTGTATCACATAAATCACTCTGCGCTCGAGTTAGATTTTTTTTTCCACCGGCGTTACACAATCGGCTGGCTTTGGGATTTACATACTTTCTTGCGGCAACACGTGTTGCAGTGTCAACATTTGTAAACAAAACACACACCAACAAACACATAAATGCACAAAAATACACACGAAAACACAAAATTTGCTGTTTGAATCTTCCCTGAGGTTTCAATTGATGAGTTGTTGTTGGTATTTATATCCAAATAAAACAAATTGATAAATATTTGCCAACGGTACACTCAAAACAAATTATGTTGACGAATGCGATAACATTTTATGCATATTTCTTTCATTATTTATTAATTTTTATAACCATCACTTGTATTTATTATGACAGTAGATATGACGATTTAGTCACGGCTGCGTTAAACGTAATACAGTGATCCAACGCGAAGTTCTTTTTTCAACGCAGGTGATCACTTCTACGTTTTATGTGATTAAAAAAATGCAAAATGATGTGAAAGTGAGGTGAATTGTTTTATGTGATAAGACCCTAAATTTGCCAATAGGCGTTGAAAAATCCAATTCATATTTCGTATTGATTAACTTAAATTCCTTTAAAGCTCTTGTGATGGGTTCATACGTTGCATAATTTGTTCTGTGAAGTAATACATTGACAAATTCAGTAAATCTAAAACGTCTAATAGGAACACTGAAGCTAAAACATCCCAAATTTGTACAAAATTGGCAAAACCAAAAGCCGCCAGATTAAGGCATCTGTTGTGCCGCCGTCTTCGGTAATTTTGTCTCGGCGCGGAGTCTGTCTAAGCACGGTGTTGCCACCTGAAGTGTCAATTTAATCTCAACTTGGGTGGTGTAAACGGCAAAGATTAGAGAACAACCTGGCCACGTTAAACGGCCGTGTAAATGCATTATTAGACATCACGTTCTCAACAAACAGAGTGCATACCATAATATTTTCCTCAATATTTATGTAAAACTAGCCACACACAATAAATATTTTAACAAAAATCATTCATCAAGTTCTTAATTTGGTTGAACGATGGTGTCGAAAACTGCCGTGAACATGAAACTAACTTATGTCGCGTTTAAACCGCAGTTTATCGCGGTTCTCTAATCTTTACCCTTTATTGATATTTCAGATGGCAACTTTGTACTTATGTAGATCTATTTGGAGCAACTCCGTCCCGAGACCAAATTATCGAAGACGGCCGCATAACAGACAAATTAAATTGGCAGCTCTTGGTCTTGTCAGTTTTGCACAAATTTGGGATGTTTTTGAAATAACTGAACCTTTAAAATTGCATCAGTCGGTGAAATCGGACAGAGTCCGCGTGATTTGATGTGGTTCTCGACGTGAAGTCCTTAACCACAGGTGAGCACCGCCCCACCAAGAACATGTTTGATACGACTGTTAGCGCCGCCCGTGAGATATCCGTTCTACCCCGCATAGAGAGGCAGCCAAGAGATTAGGAATAGGAAGCCTTACACCGTTGGTATACATGATTACGTGGGAGAACAAACGCCCCGTATCCGCATATCCGCCAGAGCGACTTCTTTCTTCCGTCCTCGAGCTGCCAATTGAGCAACTCTCTGTACATGAGCTACTCCTCCTTGGTAAAGAGTGAGGTACTTTCCAAACCTCTTCCGTGATAAGGGCCACGTATCCCATATTTCGAGGATATGCACCAGCCTAGCATACTTCGTTACAAGTAACTGATAAACACGGCAACTACATAGCCTCTACCAGCGATTTTGGTGGCAACCACAGCCAGCACGATCTCCCACAAGGGGGCCAACCCACCCTTGCTACCAGATAGGCATACTCTCTGGTCCGAGTTTCGCAATGAAGCTGCTTCCAGTTTTTACTTTGTACTAAGTAGGGGACTGGTCACCCCCGGCGATAAAAGCGTCAATCGTGAAACAATTTTACAACTTCAACATCAACAACAACACCACGTAACATTGCCATTTAAATGCTAAAATTGCAATTTAAACGGTCTAATAACTGCAGTCAGACGGCTGCAGCTTTCTCACCGTGGGAGCAAGGCTGTTTCCTCCTTTTCTGGTCAATAACAGCGACCGGCAGCCAATCTTCAGGCTTCGCCCGATGATGCCCCCGTGGGTCACAAAACAAGACACAAACTGAAAGGGCACGAGTTCGAGACCTTCCACGCGTCACTCCCAACCAGCACACGGTGCCAGAAATAGGCCTCTGGTCAGACCTCGCGGCTAATCCACTTCCATTTTCGACTCCGACGAAGTCCGGGAACTGGCAGTCCCTGTGTTGGCAGGGTACAGCAGTACTGACAACGAGATCCTACACGGCTGAATAACTAGCTTGGAAAAGCCAGGACAACGAAACAAGTTTAACCACTACAAAAGGGAGACACCTATAGAGACCAGTGAAACCCCAAAACCACAACTAAACCGTCCTAGCGCGCCGACTCGAGAAAACACGAGAGGCAAACCGCGTTGCCACACACAACGCATCCGGAGACAGAAGCATACTACTCACACACCACTCACCACCGGATCTGGTGACACACATGCCGACTAAGTCCCTAAAAGCCCCATAAAGGAGACACTCGCACAAAACATGGAGCCAATCTTCGATTGGCGCTTCGCAATCACACAACTCCCGATCCGCAAGTCTCATTCTGTGCTAGAATGCATTCAACGACCCGTGACCTGTCAGTATGAAGCCAAGGCTTAGGTTGAAGCTAAACTCAGGGTTCTTCCCGACGAATTCTCCATCCGGTATAAATCTATACGTTACGCGACCGTTGGTACTGGAATTTCAAAGGCCCTGCCACTCAGATGTGACTAACGCATCTAACCGAGCCCGCCGCTCACTTCTACTCATGCTCTCTGCTCCAACAATGAGCCAATCTGACTCACCCAGTGCATACCCCCTCTTGATTTTGAAGTCCATGCTACGACGCATCACCTCTAGATCAAGAGGAGTGGCACCCATCAACACTTGTAGGGCCTCTGTAGACACCGTACGACATTCTGGCATACATGCCAATAACATTACTCTCTGAACAGAGAATAATCGACGTTGCCCGAAGACGCTTCTCGCAGTTTCGCACCAAACAGAAGATCCAAATGTTGCCATGGCAACAAAAAGGCCCCTGTACACGGTCCTGACTGGTCTGACTGACGACTCAGACCTCACTCACTCCTCATAACACGCCTAACCTTTCCTACAACGCTCGTCAGTTTCTCTCTCCAACTATATATCGACGACTGCGCGAGCTTAAACACATTTTTGGTGGCGGCAACGCGTCGGAAGACTTTCAATCGGCTTCCGTCAGCCAAACAGTTGATTTTGTATCTATGTTTTTATTATATTTGCATTTTTGGTACTTAGCAGTGTTGCATCAAATTGTACACCTGTTGAAAATGAGGTTAACAATTAAACTTCAGTTTCTACAGCTTAGAATTGAAGACACGAGAATGAAAAGTGGATATGAACCATTTTGGGCTAAAATGAGTTTTATGAAGTTTGCTATTCCCTGCTACATAGTAATTAATTTTTAAAAATCTATATATACTGTTTTGTTATCATACGTAGGTATATGTGTATAAACGTTTTAAAATCATTGTTAGCAAAAAATCTTAATCAATTAGATATAAACTGTTTTTTTGTTCTCCTGTAAAATTACCTTTCTGGTTCATATCCACTTTTCATTCTCACGCCTTCAATTGTATGAATAATCTTCTGGGTTAGAGTGGGTTAACGGAGTTATCGTTCCAAATGCGATTTTCTTTGGTCGGTGTAATATAACCTTTTCCAATTTAAATTTATGCCACATTTTCATGAAAATCGTAAGAAAAGTGTTCAAAATGATTTATTGTTAAACACAATACAATTAAAGGGAATACAACATTTTAAAAGCTGTAAAAACAATTTAAATCCTGTACAACAATAATATTATATTTCCAAACTTTCAAACAAATTCCAGAAAAGAGCCGCAACTGACTATATACGACGCAGAGAGAAAAAAAATCAACTGAAGTCGATAGACGTTCTCTCTCCCATTTCGTTTAGCCATTAGGGATTTTTCTCGTCGACATCTGAAGCGTGTGTGGTTACGTTTAGACTCTGAGTCAGGGGGTTTCGATGCCACAGCTGATCGAATATGCAGTTGGAGTTTTCAATGAGAAAAAGTTTAAAAGAGAAAAAAGCGTTAGGTGACTGGGAGAATTAGGGCTGAGCTGTGCGCTTTTCATACATTTGCAACCGCGCATCGAACCAAAAGTACAAAACACATCAGATGTGAGTACATATTCATATTGAATATGCTGCCAATTAAATCTAACCAAAGTGGTTCGGACTCAATAGGCTGCGTCAGAGCCCATTTGGCTTTGAGATGTTATTAAGAAACCCAAGACAACAGTTCAAACTTCAGCAGTAGCAGGTTTATTGTCGAGTACTTTGAAGTAGACGGGGGGTACCCCGGATATATGGTTATGTAGCTCCTTGTTTTAAAATCTAATCACTTCACAATTTCTTTTCTTGGTGACATTTTTTCCCCTTATAACATTCCAACTATAGCGTTTGAAGCTGCAGTTTGATGAGAGTCCATCAAGACTACGGCTAACAACAATATGAGGACATATTTTTTTTTGGAGTTACAATATCGCTTCCATACACCTTCTGCGCCTGCTGAACCACCCGCCTTGCTCCAAATGTAGTTGAATGGAACTTTGTCTCCTTCTCATCCTTCTCTATGGCCGGTAGAGTATAACACGCTTATTAAATTGTGCTGCATTATAATATTTTTACTTTGCAGCTCCCTGCTGCAGCCAGTTTGTTGTTACGAAGCTGTTTAGTATTTAACTCCAGAGGCATTAAATACCACAAATAGGCGTCTTTCTGTAGCATTGGCAACGGCTTTCCGGCATGCTTACACATGTCCATACATTAAAACATTTAAGCATAAATGATGCATGGTTGCATTCTCACCATCACCGCCAAGCGACGGTCAGTCGTTAGGACGTTTGGTTCCTGTAAAAAAAGGTGTACGTGTGTGATGCTGATAAGCGGAGAGTTCTGGAAGATGACCGGCTGGCTGGCTGGTTGGCGGAGTAGATATGACTGCACGGCTGTGTATGGTATAGCACATGGGCACATAGTACTTTGTGACTGTGATTATGATGAGCAACTTACAGCCGCAAACGAAGGCAAAACAGTAATACGTCCCCACCATCTACTGTCCAGTATGTAAATCTTGTGATACGCAAATGAGCTCCATATATGATCATCGTCATCATCATGGGGCAGCAGCAATACCATCAGCATCCTTAGCATCAGCATCTCAGCATTCTCATCCTCATCATCGCCATCACCATCATCGTCCCCTAACCAATCGCCATCTCCATCATGTTTTTAGCTGCCGGTGCTTATTGTTGGTAAACTTAAACTGTGTGATGTTGTCGTCGTCGTCATCGTCGTCTGTTGTATGTTGCAAGCGGCTACAAGATATGCAGCAAAACTTAAATTAAATGAAACAGCAGCCCAAGATGAAGAAGAACCTCTAAGATGACGAAGATGTTTGCTGCTGCCGTTGTTGTTGTTGTTGTTCTGCACTTTATATGAGTGCATGAATTTTCTTTTCTTGTCGATGGCCTGTCGATCGATATTGTACAAGTACGAATACTGTATCGTTGATGTTGCACTACGTCGAGCAGCTATTCAAGCATTCATGCAACATTTGCTCTTAACGCAAAAATTTCCCCAAAGCTATGGAAATTCTTGCAAGTTTGTTGTTGCTGTTGTTGTATGGTTTATCATTGATATTATATATACTATACACTTTTATGATATCGTATATATGTATGTTTATATGTACATATATATTTATAAAGTTATGTGGCAACGTTACTGATGTAAGTGATCGCAGTAGTTCTTGATATTCATTTTGTTCCTCACGCTACTGAAGGTTCGGAGAATTATTAGGTTATGCTACAGTTTGTAACGTGGGCGTCGGTGGTGCAATGGTTAGTATGCGCGCCTCTTGTACATTAGATCTTGGGTTCGATCCCTGCTCTAACTACCCTAAATTTTCTTTTGGCGGCGGTCACCTCGCTTAGGGACGGCGACACTATCGAGTATTTAGCCATGAAAAAGCTTCTCAAAATACCGTTCGGAATCGCTGTAAAAACTGTAGGTCCAAATTAGTCAGTGTAAAACTAGAAAGCGGACAGCTCACTGGTTGTGAGAAGCTCTTCCAAATTCCTTCATGGGATGTAATGGGAACCAGTTATTTACAGTTTGTAACACCCAACGAATTATAGAACGGTTTCTTACTTTGAAGGGCTCATATGGATTACAGGTGTTCTAAATGTTTCCATCCTTTACCATTGTTTCTAGAAACTCACTATAAGTTTTCAACGGATATTCGATTAACACATAGTTGCATAAATGATTCAGTTGTGGCAGCAACATTTTCATTTGTATTCGTTTCGTTTGCAATAACCGAATTAGGATTCAATTTGACTTTATGGCAGTTGCAACAACCAATTTTGCCCGTAATTCGGTTGCAACAACCGTATTTATGAAAAATGTCTATTCTTTCGTTTTCCAAGATGCCTCAGGGCTTAAACTCACAGTACAAATTGTTTTAAAATAGATTGTATCAACCGTAAATTCTGCTGTTGCCACAACTGAATTGAGATTGTCATGACAGAATTTAGTCCCCACAACTGATATTCGGTTGAAACAACATAGATTCATAATTGATTCGTTTGTTGCAACGGAATTTTCAATTATATGCGTTGTACTTTCTGGCGTACATGATTGACACACGATAACTATTGCATTACCATTGGTCTCATGAACCTCTCTGCTAAAAAATGAGGGAGCGTTTGCCGTAACGATGTTCTTTGCAAAGTTGTCGATTCTCTGTTCGGATGGTGGGCAGCCAGTCAGCATTTATATTATGCGTTGGGGTAAAGATCTGTGATTCTCTCGAATCCATTATCGTACTGCCAAGGTATCCTAATTTTTAATTTGAACCTCAATTAGTGAAAATATTGTCTTTAATGTCCTTGTCGATGTGGTTCTTGACACCCCGATGATACTTTAACAGCATATGCGTCGATCCTTTTGCAGTTTGTAACTGCTGCATTTCTATTTCAATGATGTCTACCGTATGATGTGATTTTGTTGCAGATTTATAATTTTTAACCTATATCTCTCTGCAAACACACCAAAATCTGTGAGCATTTCACACTTTACATTCTTTGTAGTCAATTCAAAGTAGTTTCTGATCCAGAATATCATCATGCTTGACAAAATGTTTTCCTATTACATACCGTGATGGAATTGGAGAGAGATTCTCACAACCAGTAAGCTGCGCGCAGTCTAGTTTTATATACAACCATTGAACCACCGCCTGCTACTACTTCCTCTTTACATACATCCTCAAATATTGAAGCTCGTCGGTTTTATCTTGACTGTGCCCAATTATAGTGAATGTTTTCTGGAAAAATCTGTATCATAATCTGTATAACAGATGCGCTTGAATAACTACAGAAAAATTCGGTTGATGCAACCGAAGTGGCAGTAACCGAATTTTGAAGTTATCACAATCGAATTTAGAGGTTGTCACAACCAACCTTAGAGGTTGTCGCAACCGACCTTAGAGGTGATCACAACCGAATTTGGAGGTTGTGACAGCCGAATACCACTAACCGACAAAAATATGATTTCTTAGCCTAAAAGGATTTACAACTTTCTACAAAAAACTCGGATCAAATAAAACTAAAATTGCCAATTCAGAGGTTGTTACAACCGAATTTATGTTGTCACAAACGTAATTTTGGTTGCCTCAACCGGATCAAAAATTTTATAAGAAACTTGAGATTGTTACAACCGAATTTGAAGTTATCACAAATGCAATATCGATTGTCGCAACTGAATTAGTTTCGGAATGAGGTTTCTTCAAAACAATTTCCTGTTTCTATATCCAAAATCTGTGAAATTAGTTGCAGCAAAACTTAGGTTTTTTTAAATCTGAAAATATTCAATGGTTGTTCCAAACGAATTTATGTTGCCACAAACGTAATTTTTGTTGCCTCAACCGGATCAAAAATTGTATAAGAAACATGAGGTTGTTACAACCGAATTTGAAGTTTTCACAAATACAATATCGATTGCCGGAACCGAATTAATTTCGGAATGTGATTCCCTCAAAAGATTTTCCTGTTTTTGTACCGCAAATCTGTAAAACTAATTGCAGCAAAACTTAGTTTTTATAATTCTGAAAATATTTAATGTTTGTTACAACCGAATTTAAGTTGTCACAAACGTAATTTTTGTTGCCTCAACCGGATCAAAAATTTTATGACAAACTTGAGGTTGATATAAGTTCAACCGAGTTTGAGATTGTCACAAATGCAATATCGACTCCCGCAACCGAGTTAATATCAGAATGAGGTTCCCTCAAAAGATTTATTATTTTATATCGAAAATCTGTAAAACTAGTGCAGCAAAACTTAGTTTTTATAAATCTGAAAATATGTTATGGAATACACATAAAGAAATTGTTTATAAAAAAAAAACGCAAAAAATCAATTCTTTAAATAAAGCATTTTAAAATACCAAGTGCATAATACAATATATACTGCAGCTTATGGCCTTGGAACATAATGCTGATAATAATAACAATCCTTCATCCTAATCCAGTATACTTTCATAGTTCGAAAAAATTGCCCAAGTAGAAGAATTTCCTCCAAAAAATCAAGAAAAAATTAAGGACTTATGTAGTAAGAGATATGTAAGTGCGGCTACATAAATAAACGGAACGACTCCAAAGAGATCAGCTAGACTGAATTTGTCTGTTTATAGGAGTGAAAGATTCAAATTCGTAGAAAAATCGGTTTAATATGCAACTGTGGATACTGACGTCAATGGTGCATTAAATTTTATTGTATGACGAATTAGAGCCATTTCAACGTGAATACTTCAATGACATATTTCGACGACTCGGAGCCGATGTTGAACCTTCACCACAGGAGAAAATCCTTAAGTTCTGCCGTCCTTGCAAACATATTCTCTCCTTTGTTAAGCCGTAGTTACCACTTACTACAAAAACAATCAAAAAATGGCTTCCCATTACATCTCATGAAGGGATAGGGGAGAGCTTCTTAGAACTGTGCGCTTTCCAGTTTTTACAGTCACTGATTGGGACCTACAGTTTTACACCTTTTCCAAACGGTATTTTGAGAAGCTTTTTCATGGCTAATTACTCGATAGTTTCGCCATCTCTAAGTGAGTTGATCGTCGTTAAAAGAAATGTAAGGTGGTTAGAGTAGGGATCGAACCCATCGAATGTTCTCACGTATAAGATCCGCGTACACTAACCATTCACCACCGACTGCCACATGGGCTCGTAAATTATTAAATTTTTAGTACTCTAATACAATTGTTCCCTTTCGGTCAATTTTTATCAAATTCTAAAGGCCCTACTCGAATTTACCTATGGGCCGATACATGTTGGTAAAATATATTTTTTTACTCTGTTTAAAACCACTCAAATACTATTTAAATCTCTAATGAATGACTCGATTTAATTTTTTTTATTTTCAAAATTGTTACCTTTAGTTTAGAATTGAAATTCGTTCAAAGAATGACATTTGAATATAAAACTTACTTGTGGTAACCGAAGTGGAAACGAGTTATAGAAACCGAATCGTTAATAATTTCGTTTGTTGTATCCAAAGTATGTGGAATTTCGGTTGACTTAACAGAAGTCATGAGGAATTCGGTTGCAGAAACCAAATTGAGTAGCTGATTTTGGGGGTGTTTGGGAAATTTCACAAGCAGATTCTTGTTTCACTCGACAATACCTACAATAAAAATACTATCACTTCCCATATATTTCTACTTTATTCTTTTTTGTATCTCTGTCTTATACGTAGTCACTACTTGAAATATCGAAACTAAAACAGCAAAACTCGAGCAGTCTTCACCAGACCTTATGTATCTATTGAACCAATGGAAATCCCATTAGGAAATTTAGCTATAATGTAGAGAAAAAGATCGACTTTCTTTTTGGTGGGGAAAATCAAAAATTAAAGATACGTTATGCCAGGATATTCAAGCATAGAGGATACTTTAGAGTTTTCAATATTATTGAACCACATTATTATTAAAGCGGCTTTTGCAAGCCTTAAAATGATATCCAACATATTGAAATCCATTAACGTATTCCACAGATATGCCATTTCTCAGTCAGGTAATTTTTCCACAAAGTGCCATGCAATACCTACTTCAGGGAACCATAAAACAAAAACTACTTTGAATTTTGACTCAATTCTGGGGTCATAGAATTCGTATGGACGAGGTGAAACTTATGTCCAAATTTCATACAATTCAATAGGGGTCGGGTCTTGGATAGTGTCGAAATATTTTGGAATTACCCAGCTAGAAATAAAATAATGAAACATTGTGTTCATAGAACTAAGGGCCATTATCACAATAGGCGTGTTTTGGTTACACCCCTTGCTAAGATTATCACATATTTTGTAGGGAGATCTAAGCGATATTAAGCGGCACTTGAAGTTACCGCTTCTATTTTAATCCTAAGCAGGCATAAAGTTACCAGTCTGAAAAAAATTAGAAAAGCAATGTTAGATATTGTTATTGTAAGGTCAAAGAGAAGGATAAGAGTATAAACATTTACCAGAATAACTACACACCATGCGTTAGAGTAAGATGATTATATGTGCTTCAGGTTGAAAAAAGCAGAAAGTTGCCAGTATGAAAAAATAAGAAAAACAGTGTTGGACATCGTTCTTGTGAGCCAAAGACAAGGAGAAGAATATACACATATTCAAGAATAACTAGAAACCATACGTTAGAGCAAGACGATTATATATATTATAATAAATTATTGCTAGTTTGGCGTTTTGGTTACTAGCAATCAAACGATAATCGTTAGCTTATATCGAAAACACGCCTAATATATAGTTAGAGCTAACTAACCCTTATAATTTCTAAATTCACCTACAACTTTTAGTTAGTTATAACTGTATGGTAATTGTAGATGGCTATAATAGGGGAGAATGAAATAGAGAATAGAGTAGATATATTAGCTTGTTCCAAACGCATTTCAGTTCCAGCGACCGAATTTATTTTCGGAAACTTCAATTAGCTTGTGCGAACGTAATTCGATTGTCACTAAAATAAAGAAATATTATCTGATCATGGCTATAATAGAGGAAAACATAGTAATGTTGTCGCAACAGAATTGATTATGATATTATGTTGTTCCAAACGAATTTCTGTCGCAGCTGCCGAATTCATTTATGGCAAATTCAATTCGGTTACTGCAGACGCAATTTGGTTGCAACTAAAATAAAGAAATGTTAGGCAACAATTTTTCACACGAATCATTCCACTGACGTTAGCCATTTTATCAGAAGCATTATCTTTTTAGGTTATTCTTTCAAGAATTTATACTCGACTGACACTTTCATAGTGACCATCGTATATTTATGAATACTGAAGAATATTGTAAGTTTATTGTTTCACATTTTTCTCCTGTTTTCGGAAAACATCTTGTCGCTGTTATAAAGATAAAGATTTAGTTGTAAAGATCCCTTTTATGCTGATGGTTGAAATCAATCGATGCTCTTGCATTTGACTACAAGAAAGGGGATGTAATTTTCAATATGATTTAAAATCTCAGATTAAACGATAAACCAAGTATTCAAAGAAACCATAATTATGAATATTTAATAGCAGTAATTGGCAAAAATTACAAAGTAAAATATTTAATATAATATTGAGTAAATATTTAGCTCTAGCAGATAAAGGAAGATAAAGGAAGATAAAGGATTTTGAAAAATTTTATTACCCTCTGAAATCATTCGCACGCAACATCGGGGTTTATTTTCGTTATTAGAACTTTCAAAATTATAGACATTTGAAATATTTGTTTATATTTAATTTTTGTTTTCGTTTGTTATTGCTTTCATTCAAAATTCTTTTTACGTTTTGTGTTTGTCCCCCTCTCTTTCTGCAAATGTCCTGCCTTGTTTATCTGTTATGGCCAAATCTCAACTGGAGCAAGTTCTCAAGTCCATTAAACGCCTTCAACAAAGTCATTCAAAAGATCTGCGACACATCTACAATTTAAATCATCAAATTGAATATGGAAAGAGCAAAATATTGGAATATCTGATACTCAATAAAACCAAGTTGCTAAGAAAGATCAAGCAGAAATTGAGACATCTTCGTGTTTCCAGATATCGATATCTAAAGAAAATCAAAATATTTAAAAAAAAGCTTAGGAAAAAATTACGCACTAAGCAAAGAGTTGAGGCAAAACTCGAAAAGATTCGATTGCAGCGGGCTAAGAGGCGTGAACGTTTAAGGAAGCGTATGCTGTTGAAGCGTTTGGTGAGAGAGAAACGCTTGATGCGTCTCAAACAAATGGCAGAGCTGAGAGAGAGCGACAGAAAAAGGTATGCCATAGAGCTTAAAGCTCAAAAGCGAAGAAAGAAGCTGCTGAAGAAACGTCCTAAGCGGGAACACCGTGCGTTGAAGAAATTGAATCGTAAAATACGAAAGACTAAAAAGAAAGGAGCTCTTTTGGAAGAGAATATATCTTCGTTGCGTTCCAGTATTGAGGGGTTTCGAAAGAAAGTCGATTTGCTGGAAAGGAATGAAAAATCATTAAATGCTAAAGCGTCGCACATTAAAAAGGAGTTGAAAACAAGTGGAATAATACAAAAGGCAAAAGCGAAATCGTCAAAATTGTCTTTAAGATCAGAAAATGTATCCTCAGAAATGTCTTCAGGAGCCTTGAAGAAATCTAGAAAATCCTCAAAACTATCTATAAAATCCTTTCCTGGCAATAAATTTAAGAAGTCCCAGAAGAAAGTATCAAGAATGTCTGTAGGTTCCTGGAAGTCCAAGAAAACTGTTCGTTTGAAAAGTTCTAAGGAGACAGCAATTGAAGAAAAGAAATCAAAAGCTTCACTTTCAGCTTCGAGTAATAAATTTGTACCTCTTAATGCGCTAATGGGCAAAAAGTTTCCCATTTCCATATTAAGACGTAAAAATGGTAAAAACTATAAAAAGGAACCTAAACCAATAGGGGATACGGCGCATTCTCAAGCCAAAGGAAAATTCTCTCACAGATATCACAAACGAGATGTTCGAAAATTCAGCTCCACTTCAACAACAGACAACACCGCGCCCACAGCTTCTGAGAGTGGACGTAGAAATTCTCGTAGAAAAACATGTATAAAACGAACTCAGCAAAAAAGAAAACTTCAGCAAGGAGCAGGGGATACATCAATGGAAATATCCTCTCAAATGGAAGATATTTCCAGCCTATACAGCAACGCCTCCAAGCATGTGTACGAATCTAAACGGGGTAATATAAGCAAACAGTTGCTTTCAAAGAAGCCAGCCGTGAAGCTTGACAGCTTACGGAAATCCCTTAGAAAACCAAGAGGCAAAAGCAGATATCTCAAAGGAGTTTTAAAACCAATTGATAGAGCTACATTACGCTCTATACTACTTCCGGATGGTTCGAAGGATATGTTCAAAATGCCACGCCTTAGTACTAGCAAACCTTCCTACTCCGAGACCATAACAACTCCCAGCGAAAGTGATATGAAACCTTTGGTCTACAATGACGAATACTATAAAAATCTTGTTCGAACTCAATCTCAATCTATACGTAATCTCATCAAGGCTGAGAGAAAGTTAAAGAGACTTCAAAAACAAAAGGAAATGGAAGAGGCGGAACGACGAGCAAAGGAGCAGCGTGAACAGGAGGCGCATAGGAGGCGTTTATCCGCCAACAGCAATGACAAAGAGTTGGAGAGATTGGTTGAAGCGGGTCTTAAAAGTCAATTCAATTTATTCGGTGTGATACCTGATGAAACTCCAGTAATCAATGAGGATATCTTAAAAATGGCCGAAAGAGGAAAAAGGATAAATATTCGTGATCTAGTACCCACCAGCAGAATATTTGAAGGGAGTGTGATATTGGCATCACCAGTGGAATCGGCAAGATCATCCACGTCTAGGAAAAGTTCAAAACGCGATAAAAAATCCAAAAAGCAGCAAAGAAGTAAATCAAAGAGAAGGCTTTCATCCTTACAAAGACGACGCAAAACGAGGTATACCGTTCCAGATTCTAATGAATCAGATGACGAGTTGGATTCTGTGGTGAAGGTAAGGAAATTTTGGGATTTCCATGAAGAACTTAAACAACAGCAACAGCCTGTGGCAGAGGCTTCCAAAGAGGTAATACAAGAAGCAATAGAAAACAAAAGTGATGCTTTGGATTTGGAGAAGAAGAAGGATACTAAAGGAATAAATTCAAACCGGCAAAAAGTGCGAGAGAATTCTGTGCCTAAAGATGCAATCGAAATTGTTGTAGTATGCAGTGCTTGCAATATGACTAATATGGAACCGGGAGGTCCTTGTTGCAAATTTAAACCAAAGAAAATTAAGGAAGGAATGTAAGGGGGAATATTCTATCTTTCTTTTTCAACAAGAAGGGGAATGAAATCGGGTTAGGAGAAATATATTTAAATTTTTAAGAGGCAAGCTGATCTTAAAAATCTTTAAATAAATTTCTTTCAATTGCTGAACTTGAGGCCATCGATACATTTGCTTTTTTGTTGAATTGTTATTGCAGAATGTTGCTCAGTTCTCTATGCAATAAATTTGTTTATATACAATGTTCCACGTGTGTGGCTTAAGTCTTTCGATTGCTGTTAATACTTCTCCACATAAAAAAAAATAAATGGTTTCCCATTACATCCCATGAAGGGACTGGGGAGAACTTCTCACAATCACTGAGCTGTGCGCTTTCCAGTTTTCACTCACTGATTGGGACCTACAGTTTTACACCGATTCCGAACGGTTATTTGAGAAGCTTTTTCATGGCTAGATACTCGATAGTGTCGCCGTCACTATGCGAGGTGACCGCCGCCGAAAGAAAATTTGAAGGTGGTCAGTGCCGGGTTCGAACCCAGGATCTCATGTACAAGAGCCGCGCACACTAACCATCTCCACATATAACTAACTTCTCCACATATCTTGACATTTAAAACGACAGTTTTATAAGTTTTCTCACATGATTTAAAAGATTTCCAAATAAATGTTAAGTTGTACATATATTCTCAGCAAAATGTTATCTTTTAGTTTAATTTTTAAACACATAATCTATTTAAACTTTCAGCGCTCTACATTTTTACATTTTAAAATAAGCATAAATTTCAAAATTTCATTCATTATTCAATCGAAAATTTATTGTTTCGGAAAATATCGAACTTGGTGGATTCATTCAGTCCTATTAATCTTGCCATACATTTGCTATTGTATTTATCGCCATCTAAATGATTACAGGTTTCACATTTCTTTAAGTGTCTCCCCCTTTTACTTGTCTATTCCTCGGTTCGATAAACCAATTCAACTCAATAATTTATATGAATATTATGTTAATTTAATGGTTAAGTGAGAACTGACACCTTAGGTGTTTTTGGTGCATTTGTGTGTGAGGTGTGTTTTTTATTGTTGTTGTTGTTAGGAATCAAAGAATGTAAGTTCAGTTTTCAATAATGTGTTGGCTTGCGATTACCATAGAGTAAGGAGAAATATTTCAACCACAATGTGGCTTAAAGGTGACACAACATTGGATCATTAAAATACTACCAACGCAGTTTGTTGTTTGTTCAATGGAATTTTTGTTCCATTGACAAAAGACAAAACAATAAAAACTACAAACAAAATTGAGGTTTGAGTGCTTCTCTAGTCAGAGAAAAGAAGACGTTTTCAAATCATTGTCTAGATACCTACCGGTTATTTCAAATACAGTTTTGAAGGCTTTTGTAATATTTCGATTTAAAATATTTGCCCGATTAAGAATTTAAGGTGGCTCTTGGGTTAAGTTTGTTTCCACAAAATAACATTTTTAGCGAATTTTCTATCAAAATGTTGCGTCATGAGCCGCACATATAAAAAAAGTTGCCTCGCTATGGGTTCGTGTGTTAAGTCTTTTGATTTTAGTGCAGTTAGCTGCCATTTAAATTGCAATAGTTTTTTGGGATTGCGGCTATTAAATTAAACGAACCAATTTCAATATTTTTGTTTTTAAATCATTTACATTTTTATTCAAAGGGGTTTTTTTGTAATTGAGACATAGAAATTACTTAAGATATTTTCTTATGTATTTGCTGTCTTCAGTAGTGCTTTTAAGCTGAAACATGTAAACAGACTAACGGACTAACTAGAAGGACAATATGGACTTGGGTTTGTCAGAGGAAAAATGTATACAATATTTACGGAGCTCCTATATTTTACCGAGCGTCATAATGTTAATAGTCGTCTTGGATGAAAGTAATTGATACTGCCAAAAATATGCAACACCGCCACATTCAAAAGTACCTGAGAAGTCAAGGAGGACAAATTTAAATTCCTACAACACTCTTAGGTTTTTGATACAAGTCTGCAGAGTTTACGGTTACGTTTTAAACTTCCACTTGGGAATTTTGAATTTTTCGACTCTCAGTCTAACATCAATTTCAGTTCAAAATATATGAATGTGCTAGAACAAGGAAAAATGTATACTACTGTGCGATAACAAACTTCGAAAGGACTTTAAAATAAGGCTAAAAAGTCTTACAAACAATAAACAATTTCTGATAATACATTTCAAACATACTGGGGCAAATTAATTATATGAGAATTATAATTTGTGGTTTAATTTGAACTACGTCCCCTCCAAATGCAAATTCAAAATCATTTCAATACCATTGGCAATTGTACTTCTGTTCAAATCATTTTCTTCATATCTGGCACTTTTGGGTTTACAATATTTTATACAGTACAGGTTTATGAATTTGAAAGTACTATGAGGTAATGCCTATCAAAGCCACAAACCTCTACATATAAAATACTTTAAAAACAGAATTGCCAGCAGTCAAACAAATTCAAAACTAAAAGCATTCCCATATTTCATTGCAATTGGCGTCCGATTCCACAACCTACGTTTGCATTTTTTGAATTCTTCGAATCCGACTCTGACTCTGAGTCCAAGTTCAACTGGTACTGCAGTTACTATTCTTCGAAGCGTGCCACTCAGTGTTTTTCGTAGCGAATTCATCAACCATCTGTGGTGAGATCGTAAATGGTAGATTTCAACCATAGATAAAGCAAAGATAAATAAAAAACCATAGATTGTGAAAGATGAGTGGTGGATTTGAAAGAAAAGTAAAATTTTCTAGATGGCGCCGGGGTGGCCGATATGGGCAAATTTCGCTCAAAACAAATACTATTGAAAAAAACTATATAACCATGCTTTTTTGCCTTTTGTATTGACAACAAATCTCAAAAACGATATGCTTTTCTATGATTTATATTCTATTTTCATATTTAAACAACAGAATTGCCAGCAGTCAAACAAATTCAAAACTAAAAGCATTCCCATATTTCATTACAATTGGCGTCCTATACCAACCTACATTTGAATTGCCTGAGCAAATGCAAATTCAACATTTTTAAATTGCCATTGCGAACAATGGTAATTCTTTTCCATTTGCATTAGATAAAGTAATGCAAATTAAAAAAAAACATGTATGATTTCAAACTACGACTACGGCATTTTGAATTCTTCAATCTTGCCACTTCATCATGGAAAGATATACGAGCCAACAACGAGTCGAAATTATTAAAATTTACTACCGAAATTTGGAGTCAGTGGCCTCAACTTTAAGAGGCCACCTTTAAGAAGCCTCAACAATTAGCGATGAGGCTCATTTCTGGCTGAATGGCTTCGTCAATAAGCAAACTATGCGTTATTGGTCAGACAGCAATCCACACGTAATCCATGAGTCATCATTGCAGCCCGAAAAAATTACGGTTTGGTGCGGTTTTTGGGCCGGCGGCGTCATTGGGCCGTACTTGATCAAGACCGGCACATTACTGTGAATGCGAATCGCTACCGTTCAATGATAACCGAATATTTTTGGCCCCAATTGGTAATATGGACTTGGAGGATATGTGGTTCCAACAGGACGGCGCCACAAGCCACACAGCGAATGCCACAATCAATTTATTGGAAACCAAGTTTGGTGAACGTGTTATTTCACGAAATGGCCCAGTCGACTGGCCGCCTCGGTCGTGCGATTTGACGCCGTTAGATTATTTCCTGTGGGGCTACGTCAAGTCTATGGTCTATGCCAATACGCCAGCGACGATTGATGAACTTCGTACGAATATCGAACGTGAAATTGCAGCAGTATCGGCCGATTTATGCTTGAAAACCGTCGAAAATTGGGTTCAGCGTCTGGACTTCTGCAAGCGTGCCCGTGGTGGCCATGCAAAAGAAATCGAGTTCCATACATAATAGCATCGAACGTACTTTCACAGGAATAAAGAATTTCATTGGTAGCTAAAACAGGTTATGTTTTATTTAAAAAAAACTTTTGTAGCGCTCTTATTGAAAAACCCGTTATTTTTCGATTCTTTTCGAAAGCTCCGTAGCGAATTCATCAACCATTTGTGGTGAGATCGTAAATGATAGATTAAAACCATAGATAAAGGAAATAAGTAGATATCGCACAGGCTTTGTCAAGTACTACCACTAGGTGCTGTGTTGTCGTTTTGTAACTCTTTTTGAAGTTTCTCATAACATTCATTGACTTTTATTCAACACTGTGGGAAATTTGGTACATACATATTTTCCAGGTTGTGTTATTCGAACAACTAACTTAATTTTTTTTATGTCGTTGTGTTCCACACTTTCAAGTTCAAATTTTGATTATGTGTCTTTTTGTATACTATTATTGTTGGTGTTCGTTTGTGTTGAATTTGAGAGCAACGAACCACAAAATAAAAACATAATCCCTATTGATGTTGCCTACCACTACACCTATTGTTAGCACCTGTTCTAAATACATTTTGCAAGGTATATTTTGTTTGGGATCAAACGTTGTAATTATTGCATTCAGCTCCATCTAGAAAATATCCCATTGAACAAGAAATTTCCCACGGCATGTGCGATATCTAGTTAATTCCTTTATCTATGTTTAAACCAAAGATGATAGCAAAATCCTAAATGGTAAAATCTATGTGGTGGATTTGAAAGTTAAGGGAAATTTTTTAGATGCCGCAGCAATGGTGGAAGTGTGTAAATTGCCCTGCTTTTAATAACTATGGAAAAAACTATTTAACCATGTTTTTTTGCCCTTTGTATTGTCAATAAATACTAATAACGATATGATTTTCTATTATATTTATTCTATTTTCTAATTCCAGCAATAGAATCTAAATAAAAATGATTTTTGAGTGCTTTTGCGTCGCATTCGAGTGAAAAATGGTCGTACGGAAACAGCATGTGCCCTTTGGTGAAAATGGTGAATAAGCGAATAAATCCACCTATGATATTTCTATCATATTTGCTTTAAATTTACAGCCATGATCGGCATTTCATTAACATTAAACTTCATTAATTTGACAACATCCAGAACAATCAAGTTGCATTAGTGCATTTGTTTAACATTCTGCGCATATCAGCTTGGATTCAACTGCTAGTTCAGTCATAAATGTAAACCATTTTTCGTAACAATATGCAAGAACAAGGATAAATGTCTAAAGATTCTAGTCTAAAAAGTAGTGGTAGGCTAGAAATAGTTGCTGGCACTACTGAGACATAGCCCTTCGATAAAACAGTCATTGGTTTTTTAAATGCCAGACAGTTTTTTGTCGCCAGAGTGTGACTAGAAGTTAAAGTTGGGTAGAAACAGTTCCTACAAAACCCATTCAATTGCTCCTAAGTTCTGTTTCTAAGGTCTATTCATTTGTACTATTTCCTTATTTCCTTTGTCTGAACATTTAATTTGTTCAGTTCCCTTTTCTTATCCTGATCACGTAAGATCTTTACATCGAACAGTTCATTCATATCTTTTGCTCTTTCGCGCTCTTTTACCTTTGTAAGATACCAAAGACTAACATATACATATAAATCTAAATACTGGACTATAATCACATAATAAATATTAATTCACATGTAGTAACGTCAATTGACTTCCCCGAAAATCTTCACCTGGGTATTTCCTTGATTTAGGTGATGAGCTTTTTCACACTTTTCAAAATAATTTCAGAAAGATTTTACAAACTTATTGGTCACTCCGAAATAGCTTATAACTTTAGCAAATCTAATCTTGTTATATTTATATCAATTCGTTCACTACTTGACCCAACTTAAGTGGTTTGGCCCTGCAACTTCATTCAATTCATTAAGACACTGTAGCAAATGTGAAACTTTAATCCCTTAGGAAAATATTTCAAATCTATTGAATTCTTTTTTTTCCCATTTTTAATCTTATTTCGAAATAGTTAAGACGAGGATGTAGGCAACAGATTCAAAATCATTACTTAAATTAATAAACTTTACAACAATAAAAAAGCTAAAACAATATCAATAATAACAAATTCTAAAAAAGTTTACTTTAATTTATTAAATAAACAATCACACGCACTCCAACAAACTGGCATCGAAAGCTGCTGTCTTATCTATGGAATTCCAGTTGAGATAGACAAATGGAAGAGAGAAACATTGTGTGGCAAGTAGACATTGTGCTGGATACACAGATGAAAAGAGACACTGCATACCTCGTGAAAAAATAAAGCAACGGACAATTGATTTCCATCACATTCTTCATTTCATTCAGCTTCCATTGAAAGATATACTTGTGTGTATTTATTGTCTTATAATCATAGCACTCTCTTCAGAGTTTAAGCAAATAAATATGTAACTCTTTTACTGGTACACTCAAAAATGTAATGTTAGTAACAATTCTCAAAGAGGCTGCTGCGAACGGGAAAGCAAACATGTTTCCTATTTCATCAAACAATAGTACTTACATATGATCGTTGTATTAGTAGACATATTGTCCGTTATTTTTGTCAAAACTGCAAACAATTTGTTGTTATGACAGTGAATTTGCTCACGCAATGAAAAAAAATACGTTTATTGCTCGGTTGCCGCAACTATACTCTGGTTGATTTGTATTAATTTATTAATCGCAACCGTTCATGTAGTTCTCCCAAATAAACTCATACATCGTAAATGTATATCATGTTGCTGCAAAGAGTTCTCGTTTGCAAGAACTTCAATATCTCTCATTCTGTCGACTGTATACACAGTTTTATCGACCCGTTTGGCATACACACTCACGCATACACATAAAAGTGATCACACACTCTAATGCTTCTACCTTGGTCGGGCATCTGTAAGTTCTCTTAAATTATATCAGATATTATATTATTCAGTCATTTAAATGAGTTTTCTGTACATTCTCTGTCAGCCGGTTCTGCAAATTCTCTGAAATTCCATACGAAAATCGTGCGACGTTTCTGCACATTCTCTGAAAGGAATTTTTTATTCCATTTGATTTTGTTTTCATTCCGTAACGATGCGCCAGTAAGGGAATTCCCTGAAAATGTTTTTACTGTACAGTTTCGGTGAATTTAATTGTTATTTTTGTTTTGTCTGCATCATTTTGTTTGTTGTCTTCAGTTACAATCGGGCAAGCAACTGCTTAGGACTTCGCGGTCGGCAAATAAAATTAATAATTAATTTGTACCTGCATATGTATGTAAATGATCCCAAAAGTCAAAGAATTCTCGCATGTTTCTTCAGACGTCTCTCCGAAATTGCCACGACAAATAGTACAGTGTGTACATTATCGGATGTTTTTTCAGATTTATCTCCGAAATTGGTCCGCCATATCGGACAAAGGGTCAGAAAATGGTCGGATAAATCGGACCATTATCGGTTGTTTAATTCGATTTTATGCCGACTTCGATCAGCTACGTCTAAAAGTCCTTCAGAATTTCCTCTGCACACTCTTCCGAATTTCCTCCGACAAAACTTTCCGAATTTTTGTCAACCGCCCATACAATTTTCTGTACGTTGTCTGATCGACATCGGGATCAGACTCGGCAATTTGTGCAGAGTGTCTGACAGATTTCTGAACGAATTCGGAACAAATTGTTTACTGGGAATATATCTTGGATGGACAATTGACGAGTTGTATTTTGCTGCGCTTTCAGTTGTTATTTGAATGCAAGGCGAGACAGACGTGTAAGTAGACAGTGAAAAAATAGACAAAAATGTCAACTTTTTTTAAAACAAACTTTATGGGTAAAACCAAAATCATAAAAATTGGAAATGTAAATAAAAAAGAGCTTATGGAAGCCATAAATAAAAGTTTTAATTAAAACTCGGTTGCTGTAACCGGAAGAACATTCCGAAAAACGTTTTTTCAGCTCTAATTTTTCATAAACTGCAAACGTTTTTCAGTTCTCGCAAACGTTTTTTTTAGTTTGGAGCAATTACAACTCGGTGGCTGTAGCCGAAGGAACAGTTGGCGGAACAGTTTTTCGTTTCTCGCGAACGTTTTTTTCAGCTTATAGTTTTAATAACCCGTTTGCTGCAAACATTTCCCGGTTCTCCCAAACGAAATGACATGTATGTATTAACAGAAGTTTGTTTCTCCCAACTACAGTCCCTAAACGAACTTCAGTTATCTGTGATTTCGTTTGGGAGGAACGAGTTTTTCCTTTGCGTGCTGCAATATCAGATCACTGACTGCTGATAAGTAGCGAACAGAGTTTGCAGTTAATAGCAAACTTTTTTGCTTGAGTGTTGAGATACCCTTCAACTGACAAATAGGATTTATAAAGAGATAATACGTTCAAAAATTCTATAAATTCAATGACAGACTTGATACCTAAAGGGTATAGTCTCCTTTCCCAGCTAGGGGATTTGCGAAGATATGTCACGTCTAAGACCAGTTCTAAATGGTGTAACCAATCCACAAAAAAAAAAAACCAATGTAACCAAAGTTCTGAACGATGCCGTTCTTCTGTTACAAAAAGACTCAAAAAAGATTAAAGATCCTGTGGATCACTTAAGGATTTAAGGGATTGTGTTGACGGAAAGCTTATTTTGGGATTAGCATTCAGAGGTTAAGGATATCAAAGAAGTCAAACAAGACATAGAAAAAGAGAAGAGAGGACATACATGAATGGTATTAGATTCTTAAACCAACAAAGAGTTTTGTGTTGCTACCCGGCAAACCAAATTTCCAGAATTTTTTACAATTCGAAGCGAAATTCTGATAATATTTCAAATTCGGATCCGAATTCCGTCCGAATTCTTACCAAAAGGGAGGGAATTTTGATTATTTTTCATGTTTTTTCTTAACGATATCTTATCAAATGTTGAGTCAAATTCGTACCGATTTCTAAAAGGAATCGGAACAATTTCTGAAAGAATTCGGAACAATTTCTGAAAGACCTCGGAAAAATTTCAGAACAGAATTCGGTACAATTTCCGAAAGAATCCGTCGGAATTTCTGACAAAGAATTGGGAACAATTGCTGAAAGAATTCGGAACAATTTCTGACAGAATTCGGTACAATTTCTGAAAGAATTCGGAAAATTTTCTGACAGAATTCGGTACAAATTCTGAAAGAATTCAGAACTAATATTTTTTTATAGTTTTATTTAAATACTATTTGAAAGGACTCAAATAATGATACATTTTTCACACTCAATAAAGAAAATAAACAGTACACTACCGCCCGGCTCGAATGCTCTTCGATAACTGGCAAACAGAGAAGGAAATAAAAATCATGTTCTATTTTCCCTACACAGCGTTCAGAATTCATATCGAATTCGTTCGGAAAGATCGGAATAACTGGGAATATCAACGGTTGGAAATGAATTTGAAAAAAAAAATACCACAAGTTCCCACAACAGAAAATATTCAGAATTTCGGAGAAAAGATTTATAAAAATTCCTTCGAAGTTTCGAAATGAAATCGGTACGAAGAAGGTGAGCATTTTCGAGCTTCGAAATTGTTCAGAGTTTTCTGACATCAGAATTTGCTGGGTAAAGATGAACATGAAATTGTTGTAGATTAGATGTGTAGAGAAATTCAGCATGAATTCCTTCGTTCTGGTATCCACCCAACTGTTGGACGGAACGGGATGCCATTCTTATTATTGACATCATCCTTTTACCATAATGGAGAATTTTTATGAGACATTTGTACCTGTTTATTGTACGCCCATGGACTCTGCCAACATAGCTGTAGGCCATCCAGCCGTCTGCCATCTAGTACCCTGAGCTTAGCTGTAGTTACATACCATACGTACCAACCATAGTTACCTATCATATGACATGCACTTACTACACGGTGAAAATGTATCTTTTTTTATTCTGTGGATGCAAATACAGAATACTTGTGTCCAAACACGTTGTGTTTGCTATTCAATTTAACATATTAGAGACACAATGATTAATATGTTATAATATATGTGTTTGTGATCCAAATGTGGTTTTGTTTGTTGAAATCTGCTGGAAACAATAACGTGACAGACAACAAAGAAATAAAAAAGCAGCAGATCTTCAATTCATGAAAACAATGATTGCACGTAATTATCTGGATGTTCCAAACATATATACGGTTCCTGCATAATGTTACAAGGGCCGTGTTTTCAGCGTGTATAGGTAAATAACCATTGTTTCGCAACCATGGGTTTACATAGTTTCCGAATATAGGTTCCACATTCCTGTAGGAATATTCGGAGCATCATCGATCACTGCACGCTGAAAAATCTTTATTTTTGTTGTTGTTTGGATGCAAATATAACTGTCGCAAAAAGAGTATACTTGTATCCAAACACATTGTGTTTGCTCTTCAATATTACACGTTAGAGACACAATGATTAATAGTTTATAGTATATATTGTTGTGACCCAAATGTGTTGTTGTTTATTAAAAACTGCTGAGAACAAAAACGCGACAGACAACAGAGCAACAAACAGGAAGCAGATCTGCAATTCATGAGAACAATGCTTGCAAACATGTACATGGTTCTTGCGCTGTGTTGCTTATACCTTTTTTCAGCATGTAGGGTATCGCGCGATATCGATGTGACTGCCTCCTTTTCGCATAATATATATCTGTATGGAACTCGTTTTCCTACTGTGATTAGTATAAACTAAAACATCACCTCGTATGGTATTTAGATTTCGCATTATGACTGTTGTTTGTGTATGTGGTTAATAAAACAAAATATTTATTTCTTTGTCGTTACAATATGAATGACACTTAATTTTTTTTTAGGAATCCAACCAACCGTTCCGTCATGATTGTTTCCATACACACGTACGCATTGTAGTGTGTATAATAGGGTGTGCGTTATTGCTGAGATTTTATAATTTTTAAGGATTTTACACAGCCATGGCATTAAACTAAATTTTGAAATGACATGTTTGCTGTATGATATTCGTTTTTAGGGAAGGGATAGTGACATGTTCGGCTTGTCCGCACAAAATGCTTATAATTTTTAAAAATCAATTTCAATATAAATTTTTCATAATATTTTGAGTAAAGTCAGAAGTTCCCGGTTGCTCCTTACTACTTTTAATATCGACAAAATAATAAACAGTCTAGTGTCTATACATTTGTATAGACACATGTTGATTTTCTCACACACACACACACACACACACACAATCTCGTTCAATATAAAATTGAAACTGAGGTGCGAGTGATTTCAGCCTCACCCAAAGCATTACCGACACTTCCATTTCGAAGTGTTTGATGACTATTTCGTTTTGTGTTTTTTTTTTATTTATTCCAGCTGATTGTTTATTTGTTAAATGATTATTTGATTATTTGCCATATTGTCTTTTGGACATATTTCATTAGAGCAAAGAGGTATACAAATAATAAAAATTAAAGAAAACAAAAATGACTCTCAAGTTTATCTGCGATGGAGCAGCGCACAACAGTTCCACAACCCAGAAAAACCAGCAACTCACAAAATATTCAAAAAACGAAATGTCAAAAGCTTGTCTTACATTTTTTTTTAAAAAAGTTTTATGAATTGACTGACTGCTTGTTGATGATCTTCGCTACAAGAATGTCTCAAAAAAGCAAAAATTGATTTGCCTAATACAGATTAAAACCTCATAATCTGAAGACAACACAAAGAATTGGGTTACTTTCAAATTAACCATGCAGCTTATGTTACTTGCCAATACGCTCATAAGGAAAGGAATGGAGAGAAAAGGAAAGATAAGAAAACAAAAAAGAAACTGACGGAGAGACACGCACTCTTAAAGACATACCATAAAGTTTTATCAATCAATTCTAAGAAATATTATACATATTGTATCGCATGTATGCCACCAACATTCAAGTGTGGGAGCGTCAAATAATCAATTTTAATACAACTTAATCTTACACCCCCTGTCCCTTCATCTTTTAGAGAAACAACAAGAACCTATCATCCAACTTAAATGACAAACACTCCTCCTCTACATTGCAGAAGGAGGATTATGAAAGACTATATCTATCATGATGATATGAAGTCATAAATATGCATATGAGTAATTTGTATAAGTTACGAGTATTCCAATAGTGGCCATGTGAAGCCACCTAAAGTATGGTGAATTTCATGATAACAAAAGACCTAAGACACAAACTTTAATTCATAACGATCAACTTATAGAAACAAAAGAGCATCATTTCATGGGTGTAAGTTGGAATTGCTTTAATTGTTTTTAACTTTTACGGAGAAAAATGGTAATCGGAAAGATGGAGTTGCCAGAAGCAGCCACGGCCTACTCAAATAAACTCACCCAATTACAAGCGCTGAACGCACCCGCTCCCGATGGTCCAGAAGTACAATGGAAACATATTTCTGACTCTATAAAAACTGCTGCAAAAACCGTGTTTGGTTATGAAGAAACCGTGGTCCGATGAAGGGTATCTCATGACAAATAGTGATAATAACGATGCACATGTGGAAGTACCTCAGTTGGAAGCAACGCGATGTGCGACAGAGCGGATTTGGAATAGCTTTGACCACCACAAGAAAGTCTGTTTACCCATGGGGTTTTGGCACCTGTTGGGTTGGCAACATAATTATATGACAATTAGAATTTGTAGTTTAATATGAACTACGTCGACAAATGCAAATTCAAAAAAATTTAAATACCATTGGCAATTGTACTTATTTTTAAAGCATTTTCTTCATATCTGGCAGTTTTGGTTTTCAAGTATTTTATACAGTTCTGGTTTATGAATTTGAAAGTACTACAGGGCAATACCCATTGAAGACATGAACCTTTACATATAAAATCATACATGGGCAAATTAATTATATGACAATTATAATTTGTTGTTTAATTTGAATTTCCTGTCCAAATGCAAATTCAAAAACCTTTCAATACCATTGGCAATTGTACTTATTTTCAAAGCATTTTCTTCATATTTGCAATTTTGGTTTTCAAATATTTTATACAGTACTGGTTTATGAATTTGAAAGTACTACGAGGCAATACCCATCGAAGACACCAACCTTTACATATAAAATACTTTAAAAACAGAAAAACAGAATATAATTAAAAGCATTCCCATATTTAATTCCAATTGGTATCCGATTTCAGAACCTGCATTTGCATTGCCTGAGCAAAAGCAAATTCAAATTTTTGTAATTATCATTGCAAACAATGGTAATTCTCTTGCATTTTCATTATATAAAGTAATGCAAATTAAAATCCAATGCAAATTAAAAAAACCCATGTATGGTTGGCAAGAAAGTAATTTCAGTTGTTTTGTTCAAAGGAATTTTCAATTATTTTATTCAAAAACTACATGAGGTACCTGGGGACACCCTGTTGGAACGAAGTTCCTTTCGCTATATATTATGTACTAGTTAGTTCCAACACGCCTAAGGCGCCCGTTGAAAAATACAATAATTTAAATGGGTCTAATGATACATTTTTTTAAGACATTTTTTTTATGGAATGCATTTTTTTAGAAAACGTATATTTTTAGGTTCATTTTGTAAAGAATATGTATTATACATATTTTCCCTGAAAGGCCTTTTTTTAAAGAGGGGTACTTCTTTTTTTTAAAGCTAATGATTTTTCTAAGAAAAGGTACTATTTAAAAAAAAGTACTTTCTGTAAGAAAAAGCCATAAGAGTATGAATTTTTTTTACAAAGAAGTACTTTGTTTAAGAACAGGTACTTTTTAAAGAAGTGGTACTCTTTTTTTTCATGAAGTGGTACTCTTTTTAAGAAAATTTACTTATTTCCAGAAAGGCTACTTATCTCAAGAAAATGTAGTATTTTGTTTTTAGGAAAAGGTACTTTTATAAAAAGGAATTTTTGTAAGAAAATTAATTTTTTTAACAGAAGGTATGTTTTTAAGTTTTTTTTTTAAGAAATGATATTTTTTTTTTATAATTAGTCCCTTTTGCAAGAATAGGTAGGTACTTATCTCAAGAAACGTTATTTTGTTCCACAAAAAAGGTACTCTTTAAAGAAAAGCTGGTTTTTTAAGAAAAGACAATTTGTTGTAAGAAAATTTACTTTTTTAAGAAAAGGTACTTATTTAAAAAAAATTACTTTTTTAAGTAAATGTACTTTTTATATAAAAATTTAAAATAAGGTATTTTTTTTAAGAAAAGGTACTTTGTTTAAGAATGTGAATAGGTATTTTTTTTTTGAAAAAAGGCACTTATTTAAGAGAATTTTCTTTTTTTAAACTTCTTTCACTTTGGCTTTTCTAAATTTACTTTTTATTGGGTTCAAAACTACAATATATACTAAATATTGGTTACAGGCTCCACCTAGAAATCTTACCATTAAACAAGAAAATTTCTAGTCTAGACACAAACCAAAGCAAAAGTACAAAATATAGTTGATAATACTGGGTTGGAGCATAATAGTGTTTGTTTAATTTTTTGTTTGTTTAATTTGTTTTGAAGACTCCGAACTAAATGAAAATTCGAAGGCGCCATATCAGGACTATGAAGTAGATGTGGCATCACGTCCCATCCAAGCTCCCAAATTTTTTGCCGAGTCTACAAAGAAGTGTGAAGCCTAGCGTTGTCATGACGGATACCCAAACCTTTGCGATTTAAAAATTTAGGTCGTGTTTCTTTCAGTGCCCCATCAAGGTTGGTAAATTTGCTGACAACCGACACCAGAATTTATGGTTTAGTTTTTTTTATTTTTTTGCTAAAAAGATTCAAATTTTTTATTATTAAAAAAACAAGAAATATAAGAAAGGAACTGTAATTCTAAAGTCACATGATCTATGAACAAAATGAGACATGGGTCGATGGACGCGTTTCGCTTTTATTCACAATATAGTGGAGTTTCCGATCGTATTCACAATTTAGTGAAGGTATCTCATTTTGTCAAGAATTCAGATGTACTGCTTGGGTTGCATATGAAGGGTGGGAGTACAATTCTTGCCAACATCAGATACCTTCACTAAATTGTGAATATGAGCGAAACGCGTCCATCGATTTTTATGATCCATATCTCATTTTGATCATAGGTCATGTGGCTTTAGCGAAAACTAATAAAACATTACACTTTTTGCCGTTTCTTATGTTTCATGATTTTTAAATAATAAAAAATTTTAATTTTATAAGCAAAACAATTTTTTTTTCATAACTTTTTTTTATAATTGCAAAACTGTTAATTACATTGAGAAATAGTATACGAATAGATTAAAGTTATTGTAATTCAACATTTTTCTGAATTTATTCGGACAAAATCGGACACGGCGTTCTGGAGTAATGATGACATATACTTATACATACAAATGATAATTTTTAAGATTAAAAGTGGTCTTTAAGAGCTATTTAGGGTGACTAGACACGTTCAAATTGTATTAATTTATTCATAAAAGTTGTTCAGCATTACCATGGCTACAATTTTGCCAAACATTGTGAATGAGAAAGTTGGAGTCCCTTGAAGTTATGCTGAAAAAAGTGAAAAAAAATTTTTTCAAAAAAAGTGCGGGAAAATCTGAGAATTGCTAAAAATTGATTTTTTCAAAAATTCTACATTCTACAGATATTTTGTCGGTATAGATCAACTCAGTAGACTTGCCCCTAACCGATACGATGTATTAGAACATTACATTTTTCAATTACAACAGTGTAATCAGCCGAAACTAGCAAGTCCATTGGTCGCCTCGCAGCTTCGATTTGACCCCGTTAGACTATTATTTCTGTGGCGCCGTGAAACATAAGTGTTACGTAAATAATGTTTGGCTTTGTTTGTTTGTTTGTTGAAATCTGCTGAAAACAAAAACGTGACAGACAAAACAAGCCGTAGATCTTCAAGTCATGACGACAATGTTTGCAAACATATAAATGATTTCTGCAATATGTTGCGGGGCCATTTCTTTCCTGTGTGAAATCGACGCTGTCGTTCACGAGATAGAGGCCTAAACAATCGAACATGTACTGAAAAATTGGGTAGATCGAATGAGGTACTGCAAAACAGGTAATAGAATCATAATTTTGAAAAAATCCAACCAACCTAAAAAAAATAAATGGTTTCCCATTACATCCCATGAAGGGACTGGGGAGAACTTCTCACAATCATTGAGCTGTGCGCTTTCCAGTTTTCACTCACTGATTGGGACCTACAGTTTTACACCGATTCCGAACGGTAATTTGAGAAGCTTTTTCATGGCTAGATACTCGATAGTGTCGCCGTCACTATGCGAGGTGACCGCCGCCGAAAGAAAATTTGAAGGTGGTCAGAGCCGGGTTCGAACCCAGGATCTCATGTACAAGAGCCGCGCACACTAACCATTGAACCACCGACGGCCACAACCTACTTTTCATAATAAAGTTAGATATTTTCACATCTTCCACTTTTAAAGAACTGCCCTCTGAAAACATTTTGTAAGGTTTCAGATTTTTAAGAACTCGTCGTAAAGCTTCTTCAATGTAAAACCCTGTAATATTGCTGTTATTTTCATAACATTCTTCTACACGCTGTACAATTCACGACGACAATGTTTGCAAACATATACGTAGTTCCTGCAAAATGTTTCGAGGGCCGTTTTTTCAGCGTAAAATCGACGCTGTCATTTACAAGATAGAGGTCCAAACAATCGGACATGTACTGAAAAATTGGGTAGATCGAATGAACTACTGAAAAGCAAGTCTTAGAAGCCATTTGAACGATGTTGTGTTTCAGTCATAAATGCCAATGGTCGGCGCTACTAACAAAACCATAATATTGATAAATTATATTGGTTTTTAAAAGCGAAATTAAATTCAACATTTTAGCTGACCCACTTTTTATAAGAAAGTTAGGTATTTTCACCTCTTCCACTTTTGAAGAACAGTCTTCTGAAAACGTTTTGTAAGTTTTCAGATTTTTTAGAATTCATCAAACAGCGCCTTGGATGTGAAGTCCTGAAATACTGCTGTTATTTTCATAACATTCTTCTACACGCTGAACGATCTGTCTTTTTGTTGTTGTTTGGATGCAAATATAACGTGTTTGTAGCTTGTCGCAAATATAGTATACTTATGTCCAAACACATTGTGTTTGCTATTCAATATAACATGTTTGGGACACAATGATTAATAGGTTCTAATATATGTTGTTGTAACCCAAATGTGATTTTTGTTGGTTGAAAACTGGTAACAACAAAATCCTGACAAATAACAGAGAAACAAAAACAGAAGATCTTAAATTCATGAAAACAATGTTTGCAACCATGTACATGGTTCCTGCAATATGTTGCTAGGGCCATTTTGCTTCAGCTGTCGTTTGCGAGATAGAGGACCAAACATTCGAAGATGTACGAAAATGTTTTTTAGCTTGTCGTAAAAATAATATACTTGTGCCAAACACATTGTGTTTGCGTTTCAATATTACATGCCCCAAATGTGGCTTTGTTTATTGGAAGCTGCTGAAAACTAAAACGTGTCAGACAACAAAGAAACGAAAAAGCAGCAGATTTTCAATTCATCACGACAGTGTTTGCAAACATATACATGATTCCTGCAATATGTTGCTAATGCCGTTTTTTTCAGCGTGTATGTCATGTTAAACATTTCGTTTCGAGTGAAACAGTTCAATAACGAACCATCCTAATGTACAACATCATCATTATTGCCAGACTTCCGAAAACAAAACAACAACAAAAACACCACAACGTTAAATACTTAAAACGTCAAATGGTATGTACAAGCAACTTTTAACGCCGCAACGAGTGGAGAAGGGGTTCGTTCGGTTGAATCATTGAGTCCTCAAGGAATGCAAAGTGGTCAGAATGACAAATGTTTTTGCGCAACTGGGTACAAGAGAAAAGACCACAAACATACCATGCGCGTATCTAAGAGTATCGACCATAAGTATGTCCTCACTCACAGGGAGTTAAAGCCAACGATATGAAAAAAAGTGAATTTTTTGGACCAAAAGTAAAGATAAGGTTAAAAACATAAAACGTTTTAACATCAAATAAATTTTATGGCTTTCCACGGGATGAGAGTTCTTCAGCTGCATGCACGAACGCTAGGGTGTTTGTGATGAAGATTTTGCGGGAAAATCTCTACATGCGTGGAAGTAAAATTTATTTTTACAGATCGAGATATGAATTAACAAATGAAAATGAAAGAAAATTTCGAAAACTTCATAAAAATAAATTATTGTTTCTTTTTTGCAAAACAATCAAACAAGCTTTTCTTTGAATGAATTAATGTTTTCTTAATTTTGAAGAATTTGGCATGTTCATGAAATAGTCCCTTCTATAAAAAATCCACTCTATTTTCTGTTGAAAATATTGAGAAAAAACTATATATCACAAACACCCTAATGTACACTCTTGTAAAGAATTTCGAGCACTTTAAAAGCTTTAGGTTTTTTTTCTTGTGTCTCTTTTGATTTTGATGTATTTTTTTTTGATTGTTTGCATTTTCCTCTTAAACATTTTAAAGAAATGACAAATTAAGGTTAAAAATCATCTGGATTTTATGGTTTCGTAATCTAAAATCATATATACCTATAATTTTTATGCGCTTCTTGCACTTTGGTCCTGGTTGCACTTTTTTTTTCAGTTGCACGTATTTTGCTTTTCGGAAAAGCAATTAAAAGTAATTTTCAAATAGCTGTTGTCAGATGAGAGGAACTTCAATTCATTTGTTTGTTTTTCTTTTTGTTTTAAGGAAATATTTGTAATATTTCTGTTAATGATTCCCAGAGTTAATTAGTTGATCTTTTGGCTGATTTTTGGTTTCGGTTTGATTTAGCTTTTATCGGTCATTAAACGTAATTTAAAAAATAAAAAAAAAATAAAACATATAAATTGCATTGTATCATGTTACAGTGGGAACCAAAAGCGATACAAAATCAACATCTGAGGGATACGCGAAATATTTCGTATTTCGGATAATTAATGAATCATTGCCAAACCGAGTTGTGTCTCAAGGTTATGCAAGTTATTAAATATGATACAATGTAATGACAAATGTATTGGTATAATATAAGCAGATGTTTTCCCTTTCAATAAAATATTAAAAATGAAGTCACAAATACTGGAAAGGCACAACACTTCTGCCACATGTTATGACACCCATAATCTGTGTATCAGAAAAGACTGCCCCTCTAAGTTCCATTGTTATAAAGATGAAGGACATTCCCAACTTTTGGCATGAGACAGTTCTCAAATTGGCAGAAACTTTGTAAACTTAGTCTAGTGTCAGTATAAGGCTTAAAGTTCCTCGTCATAAAAATGAAGGACATTTCCAACTTTTGGCATGACACAGTTGATTGTCACAAACTTTGTAAAATTTGTCTAGTATGAGTATAAGGGTGTTTAATATTTGACTTCTCAACGAAGTTTTTGCTATTTCTCATACTATGAACTTCTCCGGGTTTTGGATAGGGAGACATCATCCTGAAACCAGGCGGTTTGAAAGTTCCGAAACTTTTTGAACGTCCCTTATAGTTAATTAGAATTTAACGCTGCTGCTGTTTTCGACCATCTGTTATTAGTCTACTGGACAATTTTAAGCAAAATAAAAAATGGTTTCCTATTATATCCCATGAAGGGATTGAAGGGAACCAGTGAGCTGTGGGCGTTCTAGTTTTACACTGACTGGTTGGAACCTACAGTTTTACACCGGTTCCGAATAGTATCTTTTAGAAGCCTTTTCATGAATAAACACTCGACAGTGTCGCCGTAAGTAAGCAAGGTGAACGCCGTCGAATGAAATGTTAGGTGGTCTGAACGGGTATCGAATCCGGGTACTCCACCGACGGCCACAATTTTAATCAAACTGCAGTATTTAGCTTGTGGTTGATAGCCATTGAAAAGAGACCACCTCGTGAACTTTGACGAAAATAGAAAAAAGTTAATGTTCAATTTCTATGATTAAATGGAGGATTAGTGAATTCAGTTGTGAAAGCTGTGACGCCAGAAAGTGTCGATAAAATCCATGGAGTGATATTGGACGATCGAAGAATGAAAGTGCGTGGGGTGGCTGATTCTGTAGCCATCTCAACTGCGCTGGTACGTCATATTTCACATGGATATTTGGACATTTGTGTGCCGTCGATGGTGCAATGATAGTGTGCGCGGCTATTGTGCATGAGAACGTGGGTTCGATCCATGCTCTGACCACCTTAAATTTCTTTTGTCGGCGGTCACCTCGCTTAGTGACGGCGATAATATCGAGGTTTAGCTATGAAAATACTTCTCAAAATCCTATTCGGAACCGATGTAAAATAGTAGGTCCCAAACAGTGAGTATAAAACTTGAACGACAACAGCTCAATGGTTGTGTGAAGCTCTCCGCAATCCCTTCATGGGATGTAAAGGGAAACCCTTTTTTTTATTTGAACATGAAAAATCTAGCCCCGCAGAAACACGATGGATGCTGCGATTACCCACGCTCGACCATGGATGTGCTGTTCAACAACAATCCGAAGGATTTGTTTGCGCCGCTTCGTAACCATGGACGAAACATGAATCTATCACAACACAACAGAGCAGACTGAATATTCAAAACAGTGGCCCTCTACTGGTGAACGTGTACCAAAGAATGCCTGGGTGGGATTATGTGCCAACATCGTCAACAAGGCGTTAGTTTTTTCTGATGCAATCGATGTCATTCAAATCGATTACCTTGAAAAAAGTAAAACAATACAGGCGAATATTATTCACAGCTTCTGGACATATTCGATATTTATTTGATGCAAAACAGACCGCTTTTGACGTTTATAAAAAGTGGTGTTCCACCATGAAAAACGCATCGGTACAGAGCGGTTCAGAATGGATCTCAATTGGCCCAAAATTCAATATCTTTTGATCTAGGAAACATTTTTAGGATGTGTTTGCACCACGAAACGTAAATCTATCACAACACACCAGAGACATAGGAACAGTCAAAGCTGTGGGCTTCTTTGAGTGAACGAGTACCAAAGAAGGCCAGAGTGGATTTAAGGGCCAACAAGGTCATGGCGATAGATTTTTCTGATGTAATCGGTGTCATTCATATCGATTAACTTGGAAAAAATAAAGCAATAACCGGCGAATATTATTCACAGGTTCCGGACATATTCGATATTGATTTGAAGCAAAAATTACCGTTGTTGACGTTTAAAAAAACTGGTGTTCCACCATCAAAGTCCAATGTAGTTTGATCTAGTAAACATTTTTAAGTTCTTTAAAGACCGGACACACCTTTCTCCACATCTGCGGGGGGTTAGACGAGGATATGTCTTTTCGCCCACATTAATTCTTCTACTTATGGACAAGGTAATGGAGGCAATTAATGCAGAAGCACAGTTCGCATTCAGTGGATAATGTATGAACATCTACATGATATCGACTACGTAGATGACATATGAATTATGGCACACAAATTTGATGACATCGAGGCCAAGTTAAACTGATTCTCCTAAAATGCGGAAGAATTAGGATTGGCAATAAACATAAGAGGACAAAGTTAATGAGTATTCCAACAGAACGGAATACTCCACTAACAGTTAACGGTTCGGTAATTAAAGAAGGCGAATGAGCCAACATATGGGCCAAAGGCAGGTAGAAACCAAAAGAAGATAATCCAGGTTGGACATATAGCATCCTGGTCAGCGTCTATAATGGGCGGCTGCAATCAAATATCCTGGCAGTAAGTAAAATTCAAAAACCGGGTGGGCTGGGTTTGCCCCCCACCACCGTTAATAATCGCAGTGAATATATGAAAACGAAAGAGAAAACATAAACAACCCCTATTTGTTGACGACCCCGCAAACGTTATAAGGACCACGATTTACGGATATGCCGATGACGATCCTGAAGCGCAGTGGAAACCCATTTCCGACTCTATGAAAACTGCTGCAGAGACCGTACTTGATTGTGACAAACCATGGTATGATGAAGAGTGTCGCATGGCAAGTGATTAAAAGAACGCTTCACGTATGGCAATGCTTCAGTCAATTGTAACGTGAGCTCCGACTGAGCGGTATATGTAAAAAATAAAGGCAGGATACCATCTCTCTAGACATAAGAATCGGCAGTAGAGAAAGAAAAGAGTGAGAAAATTAAGAAGGACGAACGAAGGCCGAAAATTATACCAAAAAGTCAGAAGCAAAACTAATGGACATGGTTCAGGGCCCCTCTTCTGTAAAGACAAGGTCGGAAATCTCATCGCAGATGTGCAGATTATGTTGGGAATGTGGAGAGATCATTTCTCTGCGCTATTGGTACCTGAGATATCCAATGACGGTGAGACAATCTACCACAATTTGGACGACGACGTCGATTGCCCCCTAACCAAGACGAGGTCAGAACAGTTATTGCCCAGATTAAGAACAACAAAGCCACAGGAGCCGATGGATTATCGGTGGAGCTGTTTAAGGCTGGCGGCGATGAGCTGATAAGGTGCACGCATCAGCTCATTAGCAAAATTTGGTTAGATGAATGCATGCCCGGCGATTGGAGTCTCAGTGTACTATGTCCCATATTTAAAAAAGGTGACCCAAGTCTATGTGCCAACTACCGTGGAATAAGCTTTTTATCCATAGCATATAAGGTTCTATCAAGTATAATGTGCGAAAGACTAAAACCAATTATCGCTGACCTGATTGGACCATATCAGTGTGGCTTTAGGCCTGGAAAATCGACAACCGGCCAGATTTTCACGCTACGCCAAATCCTGGAGAAAACCCACGAAAAACAAATTGACAGCTATCACATATTTGTCGATTATAAGGCTGCTTTCGATAGCCCGATACGGGAGAAACTCTATGAAGCAATGTCTGAGCTTGGTGTTCATGCAAAACTCATACGCCTTTGCAGGATGACCTTGACGAACACCAAATCCGCAGTGAAGGATCTTACCGAAACTAAGCGAGGCCTCAGATAAGGTGACACCCTATCGTGCGATCTCTTTAACATCTTAATAGAGATTATTCTGAGAAAAGCTGCTTTCAACATGAAAATCATGGAAACCATCAGCAGCAAAAGTCACATGCTGCTCGTGTATGCTGATGATATAGATATCATTGGACGCACAATTAGAGAAGTTACTGCGGTGTTATCGAGAATTGAGAAGGAATCAGGAAAAGTGGGTCGGACGGTAAATGTGGACAAGACAAAATTAATGGTTTCAACGAACAGGGCCTCCACGCGATTAGACCAAAGCGTTAACGTTGATAACCGTTATAATTTCGAGGTGGTGGACGAATTTATATACCTAGGATCTGCCGTGAACAAAAACAACAACGTCAGCCTTGAGATCAAGCGGAGAATTGTGCTTGCGAATATATGATATTTTGGGCTAAGCAAGCACTTTAGAGATAAAGCCCTCTCTTGAATGACGAAAATCCAACCATACCCGACTCTCATACAACCTGTCTTGCTTTATAGCGCAGGACCCAGGGTCTCATCGCAAGCAGATGAAGCATCTGTGGAAGTCTTCGAGAGAAAAATATTCCGGAAGATTTATGTCCCTATAGTGCACAACGGCGAGTATCAGCGACGCGTGAACCATGAGCTGTATGAGCTTTATCCCGACATTGACATATGTAGTTAAGCGGATCAAAACAACGCGATTGCGCTGGCTAGGCCGTGTCAGTAGAATGGATGAAGACGAACCAGCACGAAGGGTTTTCGAAACCGAAATCGAAGGAAGACGAAAAATAGAAACACCAAGACTCCGCTGGAGGGATCAGGTTGACGAATCCCTGCGTACACTTGGTATTGCCAACTGGAGAGATAAGGCAAAAGGTCGAACTGGTTGGCGAAATATGTTATCTTCGTTTTGTAAGGTCCCTGACCCCTAGGGGTTTTTCGTGACCGAATAAGTAAGAAACAGGCTCCACCTAGAAAACTTCCCATTAAACAGGAAATCTCCCAACATATGTGAGACACCTAGTTAATTTCTTTCTCTATGATCCAAGCTGTTAGTCTAGACACAAACCAACAGTAAAAAAACAAATTTAATAATAGTGGGTTGTAGCACAAACCAAAATTGTGAAACAATTGTTTAACAATTGGTAAAACAAATATGGTTTAATGAAACTATTGTTTAATTGTTTAATGTCAAAAATGAAACTAAATTTAAAAATCTTACAGAGACACCCTTTATATTTGGTTTGGTGTTTGGAATTGGGGATTGGAGTAGGACTTTTGTCAGTTTCTCTAGATTTTTTTTTAACAAATATTCACATCTTTTAGCTCAAGGGCCTAAAATTGAATAATATATGATTTGTTTTTCTTGTTGCAAATAAAAATTTGAAATATCTCCCTTCAGTGGATCACAATAGACGCCATAGTTTGAAACATTTGGTAACTATTGCAAGATTAAAGTGATTAATTGTTTCTTAAACAATACGATTTATTTGTTTATACATGGAAATGATAAAAACCTGATGATACACAAATTTATGATGTCTCTAAATGAAATAAAAATATATCGTCATGTAGTTTTTTTTTACGGACTGATAACAAAATCCCCCCGTTACTACGGGGAAAACAATAAAAATATTTTCAGTAAATTAATAGAAAAAATAAGAACATGCCATCAGTTAGTTATAAGTTTAAACTACAGGACGGGGGGTCCAGTCAATTTCTTATCAAAAACTAATCAAATTAGTTCAAAATGTTTAGAGCTCGACTTAAGATGAGAGAAATCGAACGTGGGTTTTGGCCCGCTTCCCGCTAAATATGGTTAAGTTGGCGATAAAGGGGGTTACTCTTCTTCATTTTTCAAACACAGATGATGATGATGGTGGTGGTGGTGGTGGTGGTATTTGTTGTGTTGTTGGTATTTGATCATAGATTTTTGTATGATAAACATTGAATATCACCAACAGCGAACCAACAAAGACATTTGTCATTTGACATCATTCCATTTTTGGGGGGTCCCGGCGATCATTAATTTTAATACAATTTGTAATAGGCAACACATAACAATAAAAGTAAATTTACATTTGAAAAGGTTTTGCCACCAAACGAAATGAAAAAACCAAAAATAATAATAGGAAAACATGTGAAACTTTAAGTTTCGTCGAAAACCACATTAAGTATTGAACGCAACGCAACGGTTTTGGCTTAAACAAATATTTGTTTTGTTTTCAGTTCAAGTTGGCCTATTAAGCCAAGCTTCTCAACCCTATACGGTTTAACAGTTTAAAAGGGGTTCATTGAAATTCTCCATGACAAGATAAATCTTTGCTTATTTGTGTGGCCAAGTAGAATTGGAATTGTAAAAAGCACGCAAATTGGACGGTGGATTTTTGGTTACTCTAATTTTGTTATTCAAACAGAAATCGTAAAAACGTTCAAAACTATTTATATTTCTCCCACAAGAAATTTTCAAACATTTTATTAGAGTGGATGTTATTTTAAAATCTTATTAAAATACTTATAGTTGATAAACAACATAACTCCCTTCTCATTATCGTGTCGACAACAAAATGCAGCCCCTCAAAGTTAAAGGTGTACCAATGTCTCAAGAGTCACCCTAATATACAGAAATACGGGTAATATGTGCTCTACTTACAAAACTTTCCATTATTTGTCTCAAATGTTTCCCTCGTACTCGTGTTTAAAACAAATAATTTATCTATTAATGATTTATGATTGTTACAGTTTCATGTTATTGGGTTTTAGTTTTTGCCTTAAATTCCCATACACACCAAAGCAAAATGTCAAAAAAAATGTTAATAGTCCAAGATTTCTTCACCATCAATATGACGAACATCCCGCTAAAATTTTTGAATAATAAATTACTTTATTTTTTTTTGTTTTTAAATGAACTTTGTATGAATCTTCAATATTGAGTTGATGTATTTGTGCGTCCATGTTTTGGTATAATTTTAATTAATTTTGTCTGGCGCCTATAAAACATCCATTAACATCTTTTTAGGTATTTTTCATTTAAATTCTAAAATTTTTATTATTTGTTTTTTTTCCAAACATCAAACATCGTAAAATTGACACAAAACCTAATAATATTTTGGTTAAGAATAAATTACTACTTTTGTGATTACAATGTGAATCTTATTTAAATTTGTTTATTTATTGTTTAGTTTAATAGAAATATGCAAAAATAAATCAATCAAATGGCTTCAAATTAATAAAAATCACCAGCTCCGAACAAAAGACTTAAGCAACAAACTTGTTTTTCGTTTAACAAAGTGAACGGAAAAGTATAATAAATTAAATGTTAACAAGTTTAGTGGGTGAACACATTACTCGTAGGTTTAGTTAATTAGCTGGAAAAAGAGGAGTGCGACAGAGAAGTGACGCTCTGATCCATCCCCTGTCCGCAGACACACAGTCAAACCGCTGATTCGAGCTGTTGTGCGCTCCCAATTCGCCCTACTACGCCATTATGCCATCATATAAATTCTATGGTATGCTCGAAGTTCCTCACAAAGTTCCAGTCTATTCCCATAAGATTTGTTATGTTCGGTTTTACTGTCCGAGAGCTGGATCTGTCTTGTGTGAAATTCGGACGTTGATATAGAAAATGCTCCGTCGTCACCTTGTCCTCCCTGCACGGCTTGCACTCACTATTTGTCACTTGTGCAATAAGGTATAGGTGGGCACGTTAGTCCGAGAGTCCCGTTAACAGTCCCGTTAACACATCCATTATCCTACTCACTTCACAGCTTCAGTAATCCTTTTGTTTTCCCATAGGATCCTTGCCATCCTGCCCACTGTTTCCTGATTACACGGTGATCTGTGGGCCGATGCCGCCCATTGGCTCAACTCAGCCTTCGTCGCCCGAAAGGTTTCGCGCTCTCCTGGCTCACCGTATGAAGTTTTCTGGCTTTTGTTGCATTACACTGTGGAACACAAATAAAACTAAAAAGGTTCTGACAACGGATTCTAGTAGAGGGGGCAAAAAAAATATACACATATATATATATATATGATTTTTTTAAGGGGTGAAATTTTACCCCTTTTGCACATTCTTATGATGAATTGGCATAAGAAACAATGTTGGTTGTATATATATAGGATGTGTTCAGCAATTTTATTTAAAAATTTACAAGAAATATTTTTGTGGAATACTTTAACCCTCTACTGCCCCAATATATGGGTATTTTATGTTGTTTTTGTGGAAAGGGGGTAACATTTATTACAAAACTGTTGTTTTATTATTTTTTATTTATATATATTATATCTACAGTTGTCTTTTCTTCGGTGACTTATAGTGAAATTTTGCGTAATACACACCAACCCCCTAAAATGCAGTTTTCTGGGACAATTTAGCGCCAACTCGGATTAAGTACGAAATTAACCCTTAAATGGATTTTCAGTTTTGACTTATTTTTGGCATTCCAGTTGAGTTTTGAGGTTTGGTGGGTTAAGAAACTTATAGTAGAATTTTATGAGGAAAATTGTTGTAGTATATTTAATCGCACCCCTGTTTTAGGGTTACTTTTTACCCGTTTCCACAAAAAGAATAAAAAAGATCCATATATTGAGGCGGTAGAGGGTTAAATTATTCCACAGAAATATTTCTGGTAAATTTTGACATAAAACTGCTGAACACATCCTATACCTAAACTGTAAGGATAACATGGTTTCCTATGCCGATTCATCATAAGATTGTGCAAAAGGGGGAAATTCCAACCCCCCTTAAAAAATCTGACTTAAACTTTCAAAACGCCAAGAGACGTATATTTCTATTTCCCCCCTCTACCAGAACCTTTTTATTTCCCAAAAAGTTTCATTTTGTTCCACAGTGTTGTAATCATTGATGACATTTTTACAGTCAAGGACCGTTCTAGATTTGACAGTTTACGATAGTATTACCTTAATCTGTGAAGATGTTGTCGAGCCATTTAGTGCATTCCGTACTCCCCCGAACATCCGCTTGAATGTTCGTATTGTGATCCGGGAGGCCTATGTAGGTTTCGTAAGCCGGATTTTCAATGAAAAATCCTAAACCTGTTCTTTCCCCTAGTTTTGAGCCATTCGTATAAAAGTAAATATTTTCCCATTACATCCTATGAAGAGCTAGGGAAGACCTTCTCACAATCACTGAGCTTTGCGCATTCCAGTTTTCACTCACTGATTGGGACCTACAGTTTTACACCCGTTCCGAACGGTATTTTTTAGAAGCTTTTTCATGGCTAAATACTTGATACTGTCATCGTCACTATGCATGAGCAGGGATCACGACCACGTTCTCTCTCATAACAGCTGCGCACACTAATCGTTGTATCACCAGCGGCCGCGCCTTCCATATAATAGCGGGTTCCAATTGGCATTTGTGCCAGGGTCCCGGCCTGCCAAACGTCCCTAGATGACGTCGTGGTCATGCAGTTCGCCTTAATCCTTACTACGGACATTCTTTCGGATTCACTCGCATCTTGCGTGTAATCGGCCAAGGCCTCCATTATTCGTTGATGTTTCGACTTGTGATCCCTGTTAATCCATTCACCTATCGCCTATAGGCATTTTTCCACAATGACAGCTTCGTATTTGACCCTGATCTCAATTGGCTGGATACATAAAACAGTCTTCCTAGTCCTTGCCGGGGTTGTTCTCATTGCACCGCTGATTCCAATGCAGCACATACGTTCAAAATTTTGCACATAGTAGTACTGGTCTAATTGCGCTTCTGTAGAGCCCCTGTGTCATTTCCGGGTATTTCGACACTTGTCGGCCTTAATTGCCCTGCCCTCTATGTGGTGCTTCTAATTCAATTTCTCTAAATTCACAATTTACCCCAAAATATTTAACCTTAACGGATCCAATACACTGAAAGAAAAAGCTTTATCAAATTAATGAATTCCTTCATCAATTTGATGAAATATTTTCTCATTTTCCAACCAACGATACATTTCATTGAATTGATGAAGAACATTTTATAAATCTTTCATCCATATTTCATCAATAGTTTATGTTGATTCAACGACAACGTCACATCAAGTTGATGTACATTTTTCATCAATTTGATGTAAGTTTGTCATCAAGTTGAAGCAAATATGTCACCATTTTGATGTAAATTGTTCATCAATTTGATGTAAATTTTTTGTTAATGTGTAGCCAAATGTTCATAGGCTGTTTTGTTGTTTTTTGTTCATTGCACTATTTTCTGTTATGTATTTATTTACAATTTTCTAGTACTTTTTTCTTTTTCTCTTTATTTTTTCAATACTACTTTCATATTTTCAATCAATCCCACTAATTATTTATAAAGTCCAATGGTGAAGATTGATGTAAAAAAGATCATTAACTCAATGAAGCTGAAAAAGGTGAAGAAACGCAACATCTTCACACTGAAGAACCTTTCATTGAGTTGATGAAATATGTCATCATTTCAATGAAGAACGATTGATGAACATGTAAAGATGTAAAGATTTTCTTTCAGTGTGGGTTTAGTATTATTAGTTTGGAGGTCAAGTAACTTGATCTTTTTCCATGTCCAAAACTACAAAAATAATAATATAACAACAATAACAATAACGTTAAGCAAGCATTTCAGAGATAAGACCCTCACGCTGAAAAATTTGCCTTTTTTTATTGTTTGGATGCAAATATAACGTGTTTGTAGCTTGCTTCAAATATAGTATACTTGTGTCCAAACACATTGTGTTTGCTATTCAATAAAACATGTTTGGGACACAATGATTAATTGGTTATAATATATCTATTCGTGACCCAAATGTGGATTTGTTTATTGAAAACTGTTGGAAACACTTGTGTCTGCCACACTAAACAAATAAAAAGCAGCAGCTCTTCAATTCACGAAAACAACGCTTGCAAACATGTACATGCTTCCTGCAATATGTTGCTGGGGCCATTATTTTCAGCGTGCTCCGTCGAGATACGAAGATCATACAATATGAGACTTGTATAAAACTTGTCTTACTTTATGGTGCAGAATCTTGAGTCATATCTCATGCTGATGAAACATCACTTGGGAATTTCGAGAGAAATATGCTTCGAAAAATATATGGTCATATAATAGAAAACGGCGAGTATCGACAACGGATGAATCACGAGCTGTATAATCTGTATTCCGACATAGCACGTTTCCGCTGGCTAGGCCATGCCAGTAGAATGGACCAGAATGCGCCACTGCGAAAGGTATTCGAAGACGTCCTCGAAGGACATCGAAAAATGGGGCGACCAAGCCTTTGCTGGAAAGACCGGGTGGAATTTTGCCTGCAGGAACTTGGTGTTACCAACTCGTGTAGTAAACCTGGAGAAACATTTGATGCTCATGGTGTGACCCCCTTGGGTTGTTTGGGGCCACCTAAGTAAATAATTAAGAAAGTGAGGACATTTTCAAGGGTATTCCAAATCTATACTTTTTCTAGTGTATTATCCCAAGGTCGTTAAGATCATCACGCATTTTTATTGTACAATTAAAATCTTCGTCATCTTTGATATCTTCGCCTTCTTTGATAGTTACGTTCATAAAGAACTTTATTGATTATTTGGAATATGATGTGTGTGGTACAATAGATCTGATACAATATTTTACTGGCATCGCTGTGCCTGATCTTGGCTTTAATAATAATTTACAAAATTTAGTCTATAGGTTGACCTACATTTTTGTATTAATTAAATCTATATAAATATTCAAATGCCACCACCATGTAAATTGGAGGCAGATAAGATGTCATCGTTAAGATAATCACAACATTGCTGAACAAAATTCGTTGACATATCATGTGCCGATTTATTACAAATGTTTATCCAATATCTCAAGTTGTACGACAAATGTAGTTCAGCTTAATTGCTGTTAACTTGTCAACAATTTTTGTATAATTATGCCAACAACAAAACTCTATCGCAGTGCCAGCATATGAGCGTCACCTCAGCGCAACCTTTGAGGCGGTTTTCAATTGGCAACATGTATGTAGTTCCACCTTAAAAGCGAATGTTATACATGAATCTGAATTTGAAATGTTTTGGAAGAAACTTCATAAACTCTGTTTGAGTCGTATGAATAATTTTCGACTATTACATAGTTAAGAGTACAACGAGTACTAAATGTAAATGTGTTTACTCAATCATAGAAACGAGTGCTGAGTACTCGTATAAACATAAAAAGAAGTCGTTCTTTTTCCTGTAGTTTCTAGATTTTTTAAAATTTTGTATCTGTTTTTGGTTGTAGTTGTTGTTGTATATTTTAGTTTTTAATTTCAGAATTTATTTACATTTAAAAGGCAATTAAAACTTATATAAACGTAAATTTATACAGTTGCAACCAAAAAAAAGAGCAATTCAAATGTTAATGGATTTGCAATGAATCTCATTGGCTGTAAAGACGTTTGAACTGTTGGCTCTTGTTTTTTGTTAACTGACTATTTATAGTTTATTTAAACCTGTAATTAGTAATTTCAACTAAAGATTATGACATTTGTTGGATGCAGTAGGTGGTTTCTAATACAAAAGTCATTTGAACATTAATAAATAAACTGAATAAATAAAACAAATAGAAGGAGTGTCATGCGAGATATGTATGAACGTTTAAAAATCGCTAGACCGGGTTTGTGGCGTAAAGTGGCTCGTTTTAGATCTTTTTTTTTATTACAATATAAACGGCAATAGTAAAACTCTTTAAAGAAAAGTCCATGAAGACAGCTGTCGCAACATCAATACCATCATATTTATTTTCAGGCAGAGACTATTGCTGTACAACAACCACATATTATTTTCAATGCAATTGGCAAACAATGCAGCATAGCTACGACGTAGATAACGCTGTGTGCTAACACTGTGTGTTGTTTGCATGTGTTGACTTCGTTAGATTATACCCTACCCGTGCCTATAGATGTTAACACATCAATAAAGCAATATTTAGCTATAATTGTTTTTTGTTTTGTCATTAACAGAGCGACGATGACCTGCTTATTTGAATGCTGGCATACAACTGAACAAAAAGAAATATTTAGTTCACTGAAATAATTGTTTTGTTTTGTCATAAAGAGAGCGACGACAAAATGTATTGAATAGTATCGAGAACTTATTGCAGTCTTTCTCCGCTCTCATGTAGAGAGTCCTGGGTAAAAGAGCATAAACCAGTCATATTCTCTTTATAGAATATTTCAATATAAATGCACCATTTCGACAATGTTATTACATAAAACAATACAAAAAGCATAAATGTTTCAAAAGGCATCAATGTTTCACATCATAATTATGAATGGACCAAGTTATGACAAAAAGAGAGTAATACGTTTTGAATCATTCGCCAGTGCTTTTGAGTCATACAATTCGTTCCCTGAGTTCTCTTTACTATTCAATACTCTTTGGCGACGACGACCTGGTTGTTTATTCGCTGCCGCTACATCAATACCATCATACTTATTTTCAGGCAGAAACTATTGTTGTACAACAACCACGTATGTAATGCTAACGCTGTGTGTTGTTTGCATGTGTTCACTTTGATAGATTGCCCTGCCCGTGCCTATAGATGTTAATACATCAAAAATGGGCTGAGGATCTCTTGGGTGTGATGATACCAAATGCGTTTGCCTTTTAGTAACAAAACAACAAAGCGCAGCTACGTCATCCCCGTAGTCCTACTTGCGATTCTCTGATTTCATACTGCCAGCAGGAGGTACGTTTCGCGTATTTTAAAGCCACTCAGAAGTTCTCGGTTGGGGTTTAGTGGTATATGATTTTTGACTTCTCCGTAAATTAAATAGACGTCGTTTTGAATCTATCGGAATTGAGCTGGCAACATGGTCGTAGTTATTGAGTGCGATAGCATGATTTCAAGCTTCATTTTGGCAAGTTTTGTTTTGATTTTATATAATGGAAAAACAGCCTAAGTCAAGTTGTGCTTATTGTAGAGTATTTATAAACTCTCTCAAATCACATTCCATGTTTTTCTTCAAAGTAATAAATATTCACTATTTTGACTAACATCTCATTGATGTCAACTACAAACACAGTTATGTTGAAGATTTTTTATGAACAAAATTGTTTCTAATTTCAAATTAACTACGTTTAGGTTATTTGACACATGGGAATTTTATTTATTTGAAAACATTTTCGTTTTTCTTAACTACGTGTCGACGAGAAGACCTATCGACTTAATCAAACTATATTAAATGCCATTTATTTTAACTACAAACACAATAAGGTTGAGGAAGTTATATCAACACATTACTTATTAATTTCAAACTAAATATGTTCAAATTATTTGCTACTACAGAATTGGTTATTTGATTTACTTTAAAAATATTTCAGTTGCGTTTTACGTATCGTTGAATACAACTATCAACTTAGTTATGCGTCATTCATTTTTACTACAGATTAAATTATGATGAGCAAGTTATTTGTTACCACAGACATGGTTATTCAACTCAAGTATGTATAGTTGTCAACTACTACAAACTTAGTTAAATTATGTTGTGGCAGATATATCAAAACATTTCTTGTTAATTTCAAATTAAATATTTTCAAATTATTGTTACTACCGAATTAGTTATTACATTTTCTTTCTAAATATTTGCGTTAAACTTAACTACGTATTGTTGACAAGAACTATCAATTTAGTTAAATGTCACTCATTTGAACTACAGATACAATTATGTTGGGGAAGTTAAATCAATAACACTTTCGTTAATATCAAATTAACTACGTTCAGGTTATTTGTTATCAGAGACTTTGTTATTCAACTCAAGTACATATCGTTGTAAAGAACGACCGAGTCAACTACAAACTGAATTATGTTGATAAAGTTATATCAACACATTTCTTGTTAATTTCAAATGAAATATGTTCAAATTAGTTGCTACTACAGAATTGGTTATTTTATTTACTTTAAAAATATTTTCGTTAAAATTAACTACGTATTGTTGGCAAGAACTATGGGCTTAGTTAAATATCATTCATTTCAACTACAGATTCAATTATGATGAGGAAGTTACATCAATAACATTTTCATTAATTTGAAATTAACTACGTTCAGGTTATTTGTTACCATAGTCTTGCGATATTTTTTATATTTGAAAAACATTTTCGTTATACTTAACTAGAAATCGTTGACAACAACAAACGACTTAAATAAATCTCACTAATTTCATTTCAAACTCAGTTATATTGAGGAAATTATGTCAACGAAATTGTTGTTAATTTAAAATTAACTATCATCATCCACTGCCTGCAGACCGCCATTCGCCTCGAAACTACAATGATGTTACCCTAAATCTCAACGATGCAATGAACACAATTTTCGGTCGAAATTTAACACGAGGAGCGAGGCTCATTTTATCAGAATGAATACGTAACCAAACTAAATTTGTTCCTCTGGGGCACTAAGAAACCACGTATCATTCACGAAGATTCTTTAAAATAAATAGCTACCCATTAAATGCCATGGAGGGACTGGGGAGAGCTTCCCAAAAGCATTGAGCGGTGTGCATTCTCGATTGACACTCACTGATTGAATGGTTTCTAAAATCTGAATCTAAATGATTTTTTTGGGAAGCTTATTCATTGCTAGTTACTCGATAGTGTAGCCATCACTAAGCTAGGAAACCGTAATCGGAAGAAGCACAGGGATCGAACCCTCGTTTTCATGTACAAGATCCGCGTAGATTAACCATTGCATCACCGACAGCCACGACCTGCGCCATACACGACGGAGATGTTATGGGGCCTTTTCTTTCGGGGACATTGTGGGTATCATATTGATGAATTGGGACTGGATGATATATGGTTCCAACAGGACGGCGCAACTGTACACCCCAGCGGCGGAAGTCATGACCTTGAAGGCCTGAAATCATGACCGAACAGGCCTTCATTAAAATACGGAAGGTTTTCCCTACACATTACCTCCTCATTTCTTTTTAACATTGCGTGGCATCCTTTCCCAGTGCCAAAAGAAGGCCTTAAAAGGCATGCAAAGAGGAAGGCCTTAGAAGGGATTTCCTTTAATTTATTGTTGTTAAACAAAAATACAATTCAAATAATTTATTTTATCACAAAATCATAATCCACTTATACATATTTATTTAGAAGTATGTATGTATCTATCTTAGAAAGTTGTACCACGCCCAACTTCAAATTGAAAATTTTAAAAATACCCTGAAAAATATTAAATAAATAATATAATTTTAAAATTTATATGAAATTTTCCAATTAAATTACGGTTAAAAAGAATCGAAAAAGAAATTTCTCAAAATTGTAAAAATGTTCTTCTTGGTTATATCTGATGAAAAAATGCATGAAATCCGCAGGCCTTTTTTAGGAAGACATTACAAAAGAACCATTCCCCATGCCTTATTTGTGGAAGGCCTTGCGACTTCCGCCGGCTGGGACATAGCTCGTGTAACAATTGATATTTTAAAGGATGCACTTCGCGGTCGCCTAGTGGTTTGTTTTGGAAATTTTCAGTGGCCGGCAAGATCGTTCGGATTCAGCGCTGCAGATTTCGGTGTTTTTTGTTTGGAGTCATGGGTCTTTTTGAACAAGTCACAGATCCTGGAAGCTTTTGAAGAGGATAGCCGACAAGAATGGAAGAACATACTGTTTAAAGTTCTCGGCAGAAAGATTAAGGATGTGACAGAGGGAGCCTAAATATTTCATTGCGCGCCATAATATCTTAAGTTCCCTATGCATCCGTGCTCCCAGTTCAACGGACTGAGCTCGCATTCTACCGATTTATAAAATTTAACATACGTGATGAAAATCGCTAAAACTTTTTTGATGTTTTCTTGTCGGCAGTTTCGTTTGAATTGTTTGTAAAAGAATTTTAAATTTCCCTTCGTCACATGTGTTAATTGAAAACACATTAGTTGCTTCGCACCTCCTAATCGCACACTTGAAAATATTCCAACACATTCAATTACTAAGTCGCTGGAAAACGGCACAGTGACACCCTGTAACATCAAACGATGTTGAAAAAAACATATGTTGCATGCAGTCAGATACTGTCAAACATATGGCCGACATCGGAACGAATACAATTTATGACTAATTGTTTTTATTGTTTTCTCAAAAAAAAAAACATTTTTGAAAAACTGAAAATCAAAATTGCTTCTGGCTTCTTAACGAATATCAACAAACATAAAACCCGCCTTTAGATCTCTTACATCCACATTATGAGTAATAAGAAAAATATGTTGGCCATAAGGCCAAGTTAGTTCATTCGATTCGTAGCCGTATCTGCATCCAGGCATACAAAGCCAACTGTTTAATGCGCATTTAACACTTGGTAATGCATTATAATATATTATTCTTTTTTTTATTTTTTTGATTTCTATTATTTGAATTTATTGAATATGATTGTAAGCAATTTTATGATTATATGGTAATAAATTTTCTATAAATAAGCATATGAATGAAATTGATTTGAATCTCAATCAATTTGTGAATAAAAACAATGAGTTGCCATAAGGGGTGTAGCAATGATAACAAAAAACTTAAGAAACGAACTTCAAAACATAGCGCAATTTATGAGTTGACACCGAAACTGCAATGGGCTTGCAATGAAGTCAAATTGAAGGTAATTATTTTTAATTTGAAACAAAAGACTTAAGACACGAAGTGGATACAGTTTTAGTACAGACAGAAAGAAGTACAACAGCAAATTTGGAGAATGATTTCAAAATCTTATAAAACTAATAATCGATAATCATTTGCATTTGATTGTAATCGATAGCTATTTAAAAGTTAAAAATCATGTGATGACAAAATTGATTAGCATTGGCATTTAGTAACGTTTCTCACAATTATCGATTGTTTCAATTGCAGATGTATTTCGTTTGATGTATTTAAACATCATTCCCCACCAATCACTTGTTAAACATTAATGGGTGATTTTTAACCAAAGGACAAAAACGAAAACGAACATAAAATTTGTTTTATTACCCGATTTTGTTGGATACGAGTATCCAATAAAATAATACTGTTACTCAAGATGATTACAAAGAACTAACACTAATTTGGGACATTAAATAAAGATTACAGATTATACGACATACTAGATCGTAACTGGATATTTAATTTTAGAATTTATCATTAGCATATCAATGTTTTAATAAACTAACAAAACAAAAAATTTAAGAATATCGTTTTAAAACAGTTACTAGAACTATAAAGACTTTGCATCAACTGGTCTGAAAAAAGATCATAAAATAATTACAAAGAATTAATAGATTTCAATGAAATCGTAAAAATATTTGTAGCGGCGTCATTCGCATTTGGAAAATAATAAACTATAACAATTGATTACATACAAAACAATAGGATATTAAGCTGGCTACCATTTTATGATTCTACATATAAGAGTTGGTGTTTAAAATTTGTATACGTTTTAATCCAATATAACCACAATGCTGTGGTTTGATGCAAAACTAACTCTGTCAGAAATTTGGACGACATAAAAACTTTTGTGTGCAGTTTTATTTGGATTAAACCAAATTAGCTGACCATAATTAACCCGACAGCAACATAAAACAACTATATTATGTACCTTTATAAACGATTATATACGACCCCTTTAAGATGAAATTGTTAAAACCCATGAAACGGATATTTAAATAACTTTCTTTGACATGCAAAAAAAAAATTGTTTCCCATTACATTCCACGATGGAATTGGGGAGAAATACCGTTTGGAATCGCTGTAAAACAGTAGGTCCCAATCAGTGAGTTTAAAACTAGACAGCGCACAGCTCACTGGTTGTGAGAAGCTCTCCCCAATTCTTTGACATGCAGGACACTCTAATAGTTTGAGAGCTTCAAAAGAGATAATCCTTCTTAGGCGTCATTTTTTGCCATTGCTCTGTACAAAAACCTTCAAAATATGATCCTTTCCACTATTTTGCTTAAAGTTCTCACAAATGTACACTGAAAAGTTTTGAAATTCAAATTTTGAAAACTATTACAGAGTTTTTTGAAAGTATTCACCAGAGAGTTAAAAAACCATCAGTTTCGTACAACTGGTATTCGGTTTATTCAAAAAAACACTATTTTGAAAACCGGCTTCTGCTTTCACAGAAGGAAATAACCGGTAAATTTCGGCTTCATTTCCCATTTCGTTTTGGGGGTTGCGCTTAAATTGAACTGAACTGAACTGAATTGAATTGATTTGAATTGAACTGAATTGATTTTAATCGAATTGACTTGAGCTGAATTGAAGTGAAGTGAATTGAGTTGAATTGAATTGATTTGAAATGAATTAAATTTAATTGAATTGAATTAAATTGAATTGAACTGAACTGAATGGAATAGAATATAATTGAATGGAGTTGAATAATTGACCTTTAATTGAACTGATTCGAATTGCATTGAATTGAATTGAATTGAATTGAATTAAATTGGTTTGAATTGAACTGAATCGATTTGAATTGAATTGACTTCACTTGACTTGACTTGAGTTGAATTGAATTGAATTAAATTGAATTAAATTGAATTAAATTGAGTTAAATTGAATTAAATTGAATTAAATTGAATTAAATTGAATTGAACTGAATTGAGTTGAATTGAATTTAGTTGAATTGAATTAACTTGAATTGAATTGAACTGAACTGAACTAAACTTAATTGAATTGAATTGAATTTAATTGAATTGAGTGGAATAGAATTGAATTAAATGCAACGGAATTGAATTGAATTGAGTTGAATTGAATTCAATTGAATTGAATTAAATTGAATTGATTTGAACTGAATGGAATAAAATGGATTTAAATTGAATTAAATTGCATTAAATTGAATTAAATTGAATTTAATTGAATTAAAATGAATTGAAATGCAATCCATTGAATTTAAGTAAATGGAATTGAAATAAATTGAATCCAATAAAAATGAATTGAATTGAATTGAATTGAATTGCATTGGATTGAATTGAATTGGACCGAATGGAATTGATTTGAATTGAATTCAATATAATTTAAATTAGTTGAATTGGATTGGTTTGCATTGAGTTGAGTTGAATTGAATGGAATGGAATTAAACTAAATCGAAATGAATTGAATTGAGCTGAATTGAATTGAATTAAATTAAATAAAATTGAATTGGGTTGAATTGAATCGTGTTGCATTGAACTGAATTACAATGCATTTAATTGAATTGTATTGAAGGGAATGGAATGGAATGGAATGGAATGGAATGGAATGGAATGGAATGGAATTGAACTGAACTGAATTGAATTAAATTAAATTAAATTAAATTAAATTAAATTAAATTAAATTAAATTAAATTAAATTAAATTAAATTAAATTAAATTAAATTAAATTAAATTAAATTAAATTAAATTAAATTAAATTAAATTAAATTAAATTAAATTAAATTAAATTAAATTAAATTAAATTAAATTAAATTAAATTAAATTAAATTAAATTAAATTAAATTAAATTAAATTAAATTAAATTAAATTAAATTAAATTAAATTAAATTAAATTAAATTAAATTAAATTAAATTAAATTAAATTAAATTAAATTAAATTAAATTAAATTAAATTAAATTAAATTAAATTAAATTAAATTAAATTAAATTAAATTAAATTAAATTAAATTAAATTAAATTAAATTAAATTAAATTAAATTAAATTAAATTAAATTAAATTAAATTAAATTAAATTAAATTAAATTAAATTAAATTAAATTAAATTAAATTAAATTAAATTAAATTAAATTAAATTAAATTAAATTAAATTAAATTAAATTAAATTAAATTAAATTAAATTAAATTAAATTAAATTAAATTAAATTAAATTAAATTAAATTAAATTAAATTAAATTAAATTAAATTAAATTAAATTAAATTAAATTAAATTAAATTAAATTAAATTAAATTAAATTAAATTAAATTAAATTAAATTAAATTAAATTAAATTAAATTAAATTAAATTAAATTAAATTAAATTAAATTAAATTAAATTAAATTAAATTAAATTAAATTAAATTAAATTAAATTAAATTAAATTAAATTAAATTAAATTAAATTAAATTAAATTAAATTAAATTAAATTAAATTAAATTAAATTAAATTAAATTAAATTAAATTAAATTAAATTAAATTAAATTAAATTAAATTAAATTAAATTAAATTAAATTAAATTAAATTAAATTAAATTAAATTAAATTAAATTAAATTAAATTAAATTAAATTAAATTAAATTAAATTAAATTAAATTAAATTAAATTAAATTAAATTAAATTAAATTAAATTAAATTAAATTAAATTAAATTAAATTAAATTAAATTAAATTAAATTAAATTAAATTAAATTAAATTAAATTAAATTAAATTAAATTAAATTAAATTAAATTAAATTAAATTAAATTAAATTAAATTAAATTAAATTAAATTAAATTAAATTAAATTAAATTAAATTAAATTAAATTAAATTAAATTAAATTAAATTAAATTAAATTAAATTAAATTAAATTAAATTAAATTAAATTAAATTAAATTAAATTAAATTAAATTAAATTAAATTAAATTAAATTAAATTAAATTAAATTAAATTAAATTAAATTAAATTAAATTAAATTAAATTAAATTAAATTAAATTAAATTAAATTAAATTAAATTAAATTAAATTAAATTAAATTAAATTAAATTAAATTAAATTAAATTAAATTAAATTAAATTAAATTAAATTAAATTAAATTAAATTAAATTAAATTAAATTAAATTAAATTAAATTAAATTAAATTAAATTAAATTAAATTAAATTAAATTAAATTAAATTAAATTAAATTAAATTAAATTAAATTAAATTAAATTAAATTAAATTAAATTAAATTAAATTAAATTAAATTAAATTAAATTAAATTAAATTAAATTAAATTAAATTAAATTAAATTAATTAAATTAAATTAAATTAAATTAAATTAAATTAAATTAAATTAAATTAAATTAAATTAAATTAAATTAAATTAAATTAAATTAAATTAAATTAAATTAAATTAAATTAAATTAAATTAAATTAAATTAAATTAAATTAAATTAAATTAAATTAAATTAAATTAAATTAAATTAAATTAAATTAAATTAAATTAAATTAAATTAAATTAAATTAAATTAAATTAAATTAAATTAAATTAAATTAAATTAAATTAAATTAAATTAAATTAAATTAAATTAAATTAAATTAAATTAAATTAAATTAAATTAAATTAAATTAAATTAAATTAAATTAAATTAAATTAAATTAAATTAAATTAAATTAAATTAAATTAAATTAAATTAAATTAAATTAAATTAAATTAAATTAAATTAAATTAAATTAAATTAAATTAAATTAAATTAAATTAAATTAAATTAAATTAAATTAAATTAAATTAAATTAAATTAAATTAAATTAAATTAAATTAAATTAAATTAAATTAAATTAAATTAAATTAAATTAAATTAAATTAAATTAAATTAAATTAAATTAAATTAAATTAAATTAAATTAAATTAAATTAAATTAAATTAAATTAAATTAAATTAAATTAAATTAAATTAAATTAAATTAAATTAAATTAAATTAAATTAAATTAAATTAAATTAAATTAAATTAAATTAAATTAAATTAAATTAAATTAAATTAAATTAAATTAAATTAAATTAAATTAAATTAAATTAAATTAAATTAAATTAAATTAAATTAAATTAAATTAAATTAAATTAAATTAAATTAAATTAAGTTAAATTAAATTAAATTAAATTAAATTAAATTAAATTAAATTAAATTAAATTAAATTAAATTAAATTAAATTAAATTAAATTAAATTAAATTAAATTAAATTAAATTAAATTAAATTAAATTAAATTAAATTAAATTAAATTAAATTAAATTAAATTAAATTAAATTAAATTAAATTAAATTAAATTAAATTAAATTAAATTAAATTAAATTAAATTAAATTAAATTAAATTCAATTGATTGAATTGAACTAAGTTGAATTGAATTGAAATGAAATGAATTGAACTGTATTGAATTCAATTGAATTGAAGTGCAATAAATTTAATTGAAATTAAATGACTTGCATTGAATTGAATTGAATTGAATTGAATTGAATTGAATTGAATTGAATTGAATTGAATTGAATTGAATTGAATTGAATTGAATTGAATTGAATTGAATTGAATTGAATTGAATTGAATTGAATTGAATTGAATTGAATTGAATTGAATTGAATTGAATTGAATTGAATTGAATTGAATTGAATTGAATTGAATTGAATTGAGTTGAATTGAATTGAATTGAATTGAATTGAATTGAATTGAATTGAGTTGAATTGAATTGAATTGAATTGAATTGAATTGAATTGAATTGAATTGAATTGAATTGAATTAAATTGAATTGAAATGAACTGAATTGGATTGAATTGAATTAAATTAAATGGAATTAAATTGATGACAATTTCTTTAAACAACATACAAATTTTGGTTATTACAAAGAACTTTGTTTGACATAGAAAAACCGAAAGAAGTTAACAGAACATTCAGCGGACTTTGACAGAACTGTGAAATACTAAAACAGAGAAATCCCTAATAGTCACCTAATAGTTCCATCATGTCTGTAAGTATGTTTCAAAACAGAACTCAAATCTATTTTCGAACTCCAAAAAACAATTTCCAATAATTTTTCTCAAAATTAGGTAAATATTTTATGTTTCATGTCAGCAAATATATCTGTCGTAATGTTGTTTAAAACTAATAATTGCACCAAAAAGTATAGGTGAGGGAAGATGAGAGAAACGCAACCATTTTAAATAAAAATCATGTCTTATGGAAGCCAAACCTTTTTTCCAAAAATAACATTGAAATTTAAACCTATTTTTGATTACGTGGGACTGGAATATTCTAAGACTGCGTAGAACCGATGAGCATGCAATATAAGGGATAAAACTTGCATGCATGATATAAACCCCGCAACTCCAACTCACTTTGATGCCTTTACGTCACACTGAGATTATCCTGGGACTTAATGTTCACATTGTAAGATCAGATTAAAATTAAATTCGGAGCATTCACATTGATTCGGCACGTGTTTTATTTTAAGATTTCTTTCAGATATCATTAAAATCGAAAGAGCTTGATTACAAACCCAAATGTTTCTTTGTTCGGCGTCTTTTATCTGAATAAAATATCGTCACCAAAAACATGTTAACACGATCTATATACACGTCAGCCTTGACTTTTCTTTTGTAATCATATACATATTGCTAAATTACAATAATTCAGATTTTGCATATCTTCGAATTCGAGGCCCAATTGTCGCCAATTTTTATTATTATCTTTGACGTTTAATGGAAGCGAGAAACGACTTTTTATTACACAAAATACATTTCTAATTATTTTTTTTTTTAATATTTTGCTAACGTCATTTACATATTGGCGCCATAGTCTGCACTGCCATATAAACACTTGAAAAATAATTAAAATAAAAAAAATAAAAAAATATTGTTTAAACAAAACCTCATATGTAAATACAACCACACACATTTTTGAGAATGTATTTGTCACTACCACTAACGAATATAATTACAAATACGCCAGCCATGGCAGAGTGTTGAGCAAGTTTACTTTTTATACTTTAGCATTTTTTATTTATTTAATAATTAAATAAAAAAAGATACATTTTTAAATATGTAGTGTCTAAATGGAAGCTAGATTTTGAGATTTAGGAAAAATATAATTTGTATTCATGTGAGAGAATAAACGCTTGTTAGGGTGGTTTGCATTTGATGGAGATGTCAGAATTTCTAACAGGTGGGATTTTCCAAAATTAGTATGAACTATTGGCAATGACGGCTTAGGATCATGGTAACAATTCGTTCTGATAAATTAATTAGAAATAAGATAAATGGTATAAAACTAAGAAAGAAGCCTATATTAAAAATGGTATTCAGCCTGAATAAATTGGGAAAATTAAAGTCTGAAAAGAAACAGACCGACTATTCCTCACGCAAGGGAAATGGGGAAAATCAATTCAAATCAATTATATTTTATATGTTTACAATTTTTGTTCTTTATGTCAAGAGCTACAACTTTGCCTCAGAGAGTAAATCAAAATTCCGAAGAATTTGCAAGATATGAGCTTGAGAAAATGATCACTTTTTTGCAAAAATGACACCGAGGCCCCACTTCTTTGGGGGCCCATAAAAAAAACCTGGAGGACTTTGGGCAAAACTGGGAGACAGGGGTCTTTTTTTTGTTGGTCTTTTATCACGTAGTGGTGTCCGTATATGTTTATATTTTTTCGTGTTGCATTGTGTAATCATTAATGTTTATTGAACACTTTGAGCTGAAACGTTACCAATTTTCACCAAAACTTGTTTATAGGGGTTTCATTTACGAATCTGCGACCAGATTTTCAAAATTAAAAACGGTAAATTGAATTTTTAAGTTTTTTTTTTACTATTTTTTGACCTTTTGACCTTGAATTCGAAAATATGTTTATGTTTTTCAGCAAATTTGCTACTGGTGGTTTGTAAACAACCCCTCTGACCTGAAAAGATGTAAAACCTATCAAAAACGTCGGCCTTAACGAAAGATATAGAGCCAAAATCAAAAAAGAAAGTCAAAATTCAGAAAAATCCCTAAAAAACGCATTTAATATGTATTGATCAATATATTGTTGAAAAATTTGTAAAAAAAATTTTTCGTAGTCTTAAATAGTTGCCCAAAGTAAAAAGTCCAACGTCCGATTTACCGTGGAATGTCCCATATTCATTCTGAAATTACTCAAATCGACGGATAAAACAAAACCACTTTTTTCCTATTGGGGCCGATTTTTCTGGGGTGCAATTTCTATTCTTTAAAATTACATTTCAAGAAAATACACCCCAATACACCTTTTCAATGAAATCTGACCCCAAATTTTATCAGTATACAACAAATAATTATTTTGTGGACCTCTTGCGCTTATTGGGGCCTTATTTTTAAACGGTTTAAAACAAACAAATTAAAGCCGCCCCCAATAAAATATTTGGGGTCGTGCTTCACAATTTTTTGGGGCCCTTCATCACTGCTTGGGAGGCTATTTCATTGCGAAATTTGGGGCCCACCTTCAAAATGAAAAAAACCCTAAATTTTCATTTCATTTGCACTTGGGGTGTTATTTCCTGGGGCCCGTCTTCCGGCCGCCTGGTTTCCCATTACATTCCATGAAGAGCTTATCACAACCAGTGAGCTGTGCGCTTTCTAGTTTTATACTCACTGATTGGAACCTACAGTTTTACACCGATTCCGAACGTTATTTTGAGAAGCTTTTTCATGGCTAAGTACTCGATAGTGTTGCCGTCACTACGCGAGGTGGCCGCCGCCGAAATAAATGTAAGGTGGTTAGAGCAGGGATCGAACTCATGATCTTATGTATACAGACGGGCACATTAACCATTGCACCAACGAGAATCATTATCAATGATAATTACCTGAGAGTGTAGACATTATTAAGCGAGGCTTGCGACCTAGGCAGAACAAAATTAAATGAGTTCAGGTTGCGTGACTGAAAACCCGGATTTTCAGGTAGAAGTGATAAATTTGACTTTTACACTAAATTCCAGTATACAAACGATTTCAAGAACTTTGGTATTTTTTCAGTGGAATTTTAATAAAAAAGTTATGACTCTTTCAGAAATTAAATACCACCCTATTTAAGACAAAATAATGTAGAGACAAGTTTATACAGAGAAGAGCGGCTGCTAGTGGGAAGGATAGGAGGAGGAACAACAAACGTTTCAAAACAGCTACTGTTTCGGAAACAAGCAAAAGTTTCAGACAACAACAGCAGTAACAACGAGAACAACAATATCTTCAAAACTAAAAGTGCAACACCAGCAACAACAACAACAAATACTTCAATTCAACTTTTAACCTGACATATGTGGGTTGTTGTTGGTGACGGTTGTCTGCATATTTGTGCCGCAAAAAAAAAACAGACAATAACAAAAAAAGCGCTAAGCTGTTTGCATGTCTAAGCCATAAGAATGGCATATTGGCAACAGGCAACCTAAAACTAACAACAACTACCACCTCGTCAATGACGGCGTCAGCAGCAACCTAACAACATTGGCAGCATTTTGCTGCAAATGTCTTGGGCAAAGTCTCGCGGCATTTTGTTGGTTGGCTTTGTAAAAATGAAGTGTCAATTTCATTTAGCGCCCGTTTGCCGTATTCATTCTCTTATTACTTACTGGCTTTCATTGTTGCCAGTACCTTACTGTTCTTAGCTATGATTTGTGCTGTTTTTTTTTGTTTTTGCTGCTAAGAAAATCTTGTGGCTGCTCAAGACATTGGCGTCATCTGGCGTTAGCTAATTGCAAAATTACTTAAGTGGGCGTGTATATATTCATATTGTATATAATGGAGCTGCAGTGACGTGATTTTGATGTTGATTTTGATTTGAACCCAAAATGATTTTCACAAAATTGAAACAAAGTCCTCCATCATGATGGTCGGCAGATTTCAAAAAGTTCAAAGTTGTTAACTGCAAAGAAACACTTTCGTTTGTAGTTCGTTGCAGTTCGTTGTTGTTGTTGCGGTTGTTGTTTTAATTAAAATTATAACATAACAATTTAATGTTTGGAGCGCCATGTGTAGGTTGTCTTACTACTGGTTTGTTCTAAATTTTTTATTGGATTTTCGATTTTTTTTTCAGTCTTGGTTGCTATGTCAATTTTCCGTTATTGGTTATAAATCATAAGCTGCTAACCTTAGCGATAACTCATATTTCAAAGTTAGTAATAATAATAATAATAACAACATCAATCATATAAAATCTGGTGTACTTGAGTGTAGCACAGTGTGTGTGTTGCGGTATTGAGGCAAGTTTGTTGTTGAAATATGATATAAATTTAATTAGAATTGAAAAAAAAACTTATTATTAAACTGAATTAAGCTAAGAACTTGTTAGGCTGCTTAAAAACTCAGCAAAAATGGTTGTGAAACAAGCGTGAAACGCCATATTTGCGTTTGTATGAAAGTGTGTGTTGCTGAATTGAAACAAAAGACTTAAGACACACACCTAAATAAATTTATTCCGTCGCCAAAAGGTGTGAAATGAAACAGACACCCTCAGACCTTCAACAACAACAACAACATCACACGCTGTGATAGGAACTGAAGCCTTTGGATTTATTTGTGGGTTTATTTGACCAAAGACTGAGATCCTAAGTTCACAACAGAAGATAAAAAGGTTTAACGTTGTCAAAAGACATGAAGAACAAAAATATAAACAAACAGTTATTTTTGTTTTAAATGTAAATGTGGTGAATTCAAAAAAAATCCCAAGACTTCAACTTTGTCGAGTATAGATAACCATTTTAATTAAGTACATGACACTTTACTTTGCTTTTCCATAGTATTTCTTTAATGTAAATACAATTTCCTTAATATTCTTATATTGATGCGAGCCGCTTTAACAAACAAAAGACTAAAGACACAATATTTTATGGTATACGATCATATTTCGTAAGGTGTGTAATAAAATCAAGTTGCATTTATGTATCCTGCTGTGTCAGTATAATATTGTGAAATAAACCAACCAATATTTACGTTCTAGGTTTTGTGATGGAACCAAACAAAAGACTTAAGGCACATACTTTACTACATTAGGCTGCCAGGCAAGATTTTAAAACCGACACACGCTGTGTCAGTATAATATATAGAAAGTTTTATAATATTGTTGGTGGGTTAAACGATCTTAACTCAGAGGGAAGAAAACGTTAACTCAAATTCGTCACTTCAAATGTTTAATATTCAAAGGGATATAAATGAATTACCGGATAACATGGATCAAGTAACACCTAAAACGTCTAGGCCTTATGAATCTACCGAGTAGTTTGCAGTGAGCCGTCTCGACATCGCAGGTAACCAGGGTAATCATTAGTGGCTTGGGGACTAAGACGTGTATAGTCATGTAAACTTGTGGGTACACACTTAATCCTTTGAGGACTTTATACTTTGGGCAGAAAGTAAAATTGATTTTTCTGTTTCTATTCGCGATCTATGACGTAATAATAAATAACGGGTGACCGTCGGTTGTGCAACAGTTAGTGTGCACGGCTATTGTGCAAGAGAACTTGGGTACGATACCTGCTCTGACCATAGTCATGTAAACTTGTGGGTACACACTTAATCCTTTGAGGACTTTATACTTTGGGCAGAAAGTAAAATTGATTTTTCTGTTTCTATTCGCGATCTATGACGTAATAATAAATAACGGGTGACCGTCGGTTGTGCAATGGTTAGTGTGCACGGCTATTGTGCAAGAGAACGTGGGTACGATACCTGCTCTGACCACCTCACACTTCTTGCGACGACGGCCTCCTCGCTTAGTGATAAACCATAAAATTTTTTTTTTTTTTTTTTCAATATTTTATTTTGCAATCTATTGTAGTACAATAATAAGCAAATGAGATAACCTTAATATAACGTATGTTTTGAACTCCACTGAGTTCAAAACGTATAAACATTGAAAAAGTTTTATCAAATACCAATTACATTAATTATGTTGTCATTTATTTTATTTCTATTTACGAAAAGGCAGATCTAATATATGAAAGCGTTTTAATCTATGAATTTCCTCACTATCGTCAAGTAAAGAAATAGCTAATGTATTGGGATGGTTACTAAGTCTATCTAAATAGTTTGCACTAAATCGATTTATCTCGCTTTTAATTTTAGCAATTCCTAGATCTTTATGGATGTTATCATTGGAAACGAACCAGGGAGCGTTCACAATCATTCTTATCGTCTTTGATTGATATCGTTGAAGAATCTCAATGTTCGAGTTGCTCGCTGTACCCCAGAGTTGGATACCGTATGTCCAAATTGGTTTCAGCATAGTTTTATAAAGTAGAACTTTATTTTCAAGGCTTAACTTTGATGTTGGACCAATTAACCAGTACATGCGTTGAGTTTTGATTTTCAATTGGTTTCTTTTCATTCTTATATGGTCTTTCCATGTTAATCTTCTGTCAATGTGCATTCCAAGATACTTAACACATTCGGATGAAGTAATTGCCTCGCCATTTAAAAATACTTTTGGACACGTTCCTTTTCTTAATGCAAAAGTTGCATGTGCTGATTTATCAGCGTTAACACAAATGTTCCATTTTTTTAGCCATTTGGCTACGCAGTCGAGATGGTTTTGCAAAATATTTGAAGCATTAATAGGAGACTCGTTTGAAGCCAAGAACGCAGTATCATCTGCGTAAGTTGTTGTAATAACTTCATCACTCACAGGTAGATCAGACGTGTATATTGTGTACAATACTGGTCCTAAAACGCTGCCCTGAGGAATGCCTGCGCCTACAAAGTTAATATCTGAAGTTTCCTCATTTACTCGAACATAAAAAGAACGTTCCTCTAGAAATGATTTTAGTACTAAATAGTAAGGCGCAGGTAAAACCATTTTTAGTTTGTAGAGGAGACCAGGATGCCAAACTCTATCGAATGCCTGTTTGACGTCCAAAAAAACAGCGGAACAGTACTGTTTGGTTTCAAGCGCATTTCTAATAACATTTACAACGCGATGACATTGTTCTGCCGTTCCGTGTTGATGTCGAAATCCAAACTGATGCTCAGGTATAATGTTTTTACTATCTAAAATTGGTTGTAACCTGGCTAGAAACAGCCGTTCAAATACTTTCGTAAAGGTTGATAAAAGGCTTATTGGCCTGTGTGATTTGGTTAGGTTTTCCGGTTTGTTGGGCTTAGGAACCATAACTATCTCTGCACGCTTCCATAGAAGTGGGAAATACTGCAATCTAAGCATTGAGTTAAATATTAGCGTTAGTAATAAAATAGCCTTTTTTGGTAACAGTTTTAAAGTTGTTGCATCGATTCTATCATGTCCGGGGGATTTTTTTTTATTTAGTTTTGAGATTTCTTTTTCCACTTCTTTGGGTGTGAAATGCTTTATCGGCAATTCCATTGGACATGCAGCATCTAGAAATTCCATCACCATATTTTTGTCATCAGTGGTATTCGTAGAGAAGGGCTTGAAAATGTCGCTCAAGTACGTAGAGAAAGCCTTAGATTTGGCCTTGTCCGACCTATGCCATTCGTTATTTTCGTCTTTAAGTGGCACTTTTCTTTTTACTGGCCTTTTTAAATATTTTGTTGCTCTGAACAAATTGTATTCATTGGATTTCGAAGCATCAAGGTTTATCAGGTAATCGCCTACTTGGTCATTTCCTTCCTTAATAAGCAAATTTTTTAATCTACGCTCTGCTCTGTTTAAGTTAGTTTTATCTAAAGGTGCTCTAGTTCTTTTCCATTTTCTTCTCAATTGTCGTTTATGTCTTACCATATTTTTAATTTTCTTTGAGGTGTGAACTTTTACTCCATTTGCCAAATCTTGATCAGGCGGCGTTGATAAAAATGCTGCTTCCTGAATTATGTTAGTAAAGTTTTGAACTATGTTATCCAGCTCTATTTTATCGCTTATTCTCACATTGAGGATGACATTCTGGTCCAAATAGGATTTAAATGAATTTACATTCGTGCGAGTGGTAATCAGTTTTCCAACGTTTTTCTTTTTGGATATACATTGTGTGTTGTAATACGCTATTAGAGCAGAGTGATCGGAACTTAGATCATCAGTGTCTTGTATATCTAACAAGTGGTTTGGTATCCCCGAGTATACAAAAAAGTCCATTAGATCGGGAATTTTTCTGGGATCAGTTGGCCAATACGTGGGGCTACCTGTAGATAAAACTGAATAATGATTTTTTATTAAGCACTTATAAAGTTCTTTGCCTTTTGGATTTGTAATTCGCGAACCCCACCACGGGTGCTTGGCATTGTAATCACCGCCGATCAAAAACCGAGATCCAATTTTGTTAAAGAAATATTCGTAGTCCTTCTCTTTTATATTATGCCTGGGTGGAAAATAGACAGCGAAAATTGAAACATCGGAATTATTACATTTCACTTTCACACCAGCGGCTTGGATATGCGGTTTACTAAACTCTTCAAGTTCTTCGTATTGTATTGAGGATTTTATTATTACAGCTGAACCCCCGTGAGCTCTGTTGGTTGGATGGTTGCATGTTATTATATCGTAATTTCTTATTCTAATGTATGATTTATCCGTAAAGTGGGTTTCAGATATTAAAAGTATATCGATATGTTGCAAGTATAAAAATGTTTCAACTTCTTTTAAATGGTTTAATAACCCGTTTGCATTCCATACTCCAATTCTAAGATTCATTTGCATAGTTTTGAGACTAACATGTTTATCATTTGAAGAAGTGTGCTAGTTAGTTCAATTTGTCTATTCATTAGAGTTTCTATTTTAGACATAACGTTGTTATCGTTGTTGTTACTGGCTTTGAGGATTGCTGCATACGAATTTGTACCATCATGAGGGGTTGTTGTTGTATTGTTGTAAGATGGGTGGGTGGTGTTTTGTCGACCGTTAGCAGTGTTTATTGCTGCGACATATTTCTGTTTCACAGACAGTGAACTGTGTGTTTTCTAGTTTTATCATCACTGATTGAGACCTACGGTTTTATACCAGTTCCGAATGATATTTTGAGAAACGTTTTCATGGCTAAATAGTAAATACTTTATTTAGTAGATGGTTGAATTGTATGTTTCGGGATTAGAGAACAAAAACAAATATTAATCATCGAAAACCACTTTATTCTTTTTCAAAATATTCCCCGTGAAGATTTCTACACTTTTGCATGCGTTTGAACCAATTGTCGAAACACTTTTGCCACTCTGATTGAGGTATCTCCAAAACATGCATTCTGAATGCAGCAACCGCCTCTTCAGGTGTCGAAAAACGTTGACCTCTCAGTTTGTTTTTTACGTACGGGAATAAAAAGAAGTCATTCGGTGCCACGTCAGGACTATACATACGGCGGATGACCCATCAAATCGATGTTTGGGGTGCTCAAAAATGCACTTGTTGCAGCCGATGTGTGAGAGCTCGCATTGTCGTGGTGAAGAGTGATCCGTCTTCGGCGGTTGGTTTTCCTGATTTCTTGAAAGACAACTGGCAAACAAATAGTTGTGTACCACTCAGAATTCACTGTTCTGCTTTGTTCTAGTGGTACGGTTGCGACATGTCCGGTTTTTTCGAAAAAACAGGCGACCATTTGCTTGGAAGTGCTTCGGGCACAAACAACTTTTGTTGGATTTGGTCATCTTGAAACACCCATACAGTTGAGTGCCGTTTACTTTCGGGCTCATACGCATAAATCCAGGATTCATCACCTGTCACGATGTCATAGACGTGTTTCGAAGCACCGCGATCGTATTTTTGGAGCATTTCTTTCGACCAATCGACACGAGCCTTTTTTTGAGCGATTGACAAATTGTGTGGGATCCAACGCAAACAAATTTTTTCGACAGCCAAATGTTTATGCAATATTGAATGTATGCTGGTCCCACTAATGCCTAAGGTTGTCTCAATCTCACGATAGGGCACATGACGATCTTGCAAAATCAGTTCGCGCACAGCATCAATGGTTTTCGGAACACCAGCTGATTTTGAACGACCTTCACGAAATTCGTCTTGGAGTGAACTACAACTACGATTGAATTTCCTATACCATCGATAAGCACTTGTCCTTGATGGAGCTTCATCGCCAAAAATTTAGTTAGGTTCATCCATGCACTGTTGCTGAGCTAATCCACGTCGAAAGTTCTAAAAATAATCGCACGAAAATGTTCACGATTGAATTCCATTTTTGGGCCGAGATGAATCTTTGAAGTTACTGTAAACAACACAAATAGCGCTCGTATATCAAAACGTTCTGAATACGCATAACCTCAAAAATGTCCAACTTTACGATAGAGCTGTCAGTTGCCAGATTGCAACAGTAGGGTGGGATAATAAAAATATAAAATTCAACCCTCGTAAATGCTCGAGTGCCGCCGTCACTAAGCGAGGTGGCCGTCGCCAAAAGAAATTTAAGGTGGTTACAGCAGGAATCGAACCCAGGATCTCATGTAAAAGAGGAGGGCACACTAACCATTGCACCATCGACGGCCATGAAAGAGCTTCTCAAAAAACCCTTCGGACCCGGTGTAAAACGGCAGGTCCCAATCAGTGAGTGAAAACTGAAAAGCGCACAGCTCAGTGATTATGAGAAGCGCTCCCCTATATATTTATTTATTTATTTCATTTTTTTGCTATTTGGGTTTTCAGTGTTTAGTTATTGACAGTTCATGCGTGATTCGAGTCAAAACTGTACAGTTTGCTTGCCATTTCGTCATGACTAGAGTTACAAACGAACAACGCTTGCAAATCATTGAGTTTTTCATGGCTAAATATTCGATATTGTCGCCGTCACTAAGCTAAGTCGCCGTCGCCGAAGGAAATGTAAATAGGACAAAACAGGAACCGAACCCACGTTATTATCCACAAGAGCCGCGCACACTAACCGTTGTACCAGTGAAGTTAACGAAATGTATTTCTTGGACAATTTTCCTTTTTTACGAGGGCGGATCAATAAGTTCGTGACCATCAAGTACCACTTGTTAATAGACTATCGTCAAATTTTGAGCAAGTTCCGCCATTTACTTTGCCTTTAACAGCTGTTCAAAACATACAACCTTAAAATTTTATATTTCAAAAATACCTCAAAACATTTGTAACAGCTAATACTTTTGTAACATTCTGTTAATACTTACATTTACATAATGTCAAATGGACATTTATTAGACACCACTGTAAACTGCATTTAGGGCTCCATGGGTTTGAAACTTTTTACCACAACCAACAATTAATTCAAATAAATCTGAAATGAAAGTAAGAAAACAAAATTTATTAAGATTAGGAATTATTTTACTTTTCGTTTCTATTTGACCTTTTTGAATAGTTATATCTTAATTTTTAAATTATTTTATTTAATTTAATTATTTTTAATAAAATAATTATTTAAAAATTAAGATCTAATGATTAGGAATTATTCAATAATTATTCTCTGAAAGTATTAATTTGTTGCCTTAAGGACATTATGGTCCTTATTTACGTGCCACCAATAAGTGTCGGTAGTGGAACTTAAATTTATAGTCCAAACAAAAAATAAAAAAATGTCGGCACTAGCTCGACCCATGCTAGTTACACGCAGAAAACTCTGTCTTTGTTTTTATTGTTTGGACGCAAATGCAACTTGTTTGTAGTTTGCCGCAACTATACTATACTTGTGTCCAAATACATTGTGTTTGCTATTCAAGATTACATGTTTGATTCATAATAATTACTATGTTAAAATATATTGTATTTGTGATCCAAATACAGCTTGTTTTGAGATACAAATACAGCCTGTATTTGTTGAACTATTTACTCAATTGTTTTTGTCGCTATGCTCTGTCGAGAGCAAAATAATCAAAGAGGGACAAAGAGAGATTGTTGTCAGCCTAAGTTAAAGACAGTGCAAGTTTATAACTACAGTTTTAGAATATTCATAAATATTCCTGATTCATAAATATTCCTATAAGAGTGTCTAAATATATGAATAAATGAATATGAAAAAATGAATTGCAAATATATGAATATTTGGAACTGAAGAATGTGGTTGAGAGAATATATTACAGAGATCATTTTTTGTTTAGCGTTTAGAAACAAGGGGATGTTTTATCTTTCATTGCTGCTTTTTTGCAGGACCAAACTCCGACAGCTCCACTGTTGGGGATTTCTCGAAAATTGGAAATAATTCAGCCGTTTGTAAACGGAGGGACGGATCAAGACGAACTTTCACACGGGTATAGCTGAGGTCTTTTGCTAGAAAAGCTAATACATGGGAATAGCATAGACTCTACTGGAGTCACACAGAGGGAGCCTGAACTTGACTACCTCGGCAATTGAAAAAGTTGTATATTTTTTCATACATTTTTATTTTATATGAAAACCTACAAAAACCATATTGCCAGGTTTAGATTTGCTCATATTGTTTCTTGAGATATTTGGGAAAATATTTATTTTTTGGAGAAATGTTGCCTTTTTTTCAGATATTTGTAGCATTAAAAACAACATATGTTGTAATATAAGATAAAAATCGTTGAAATCCATTGTTAGTTGAGGAAATGTCATAAATTTAAAGCCAAAACATTAAAAAAAATAAATATCTTTTAGAAAAAGATGGCACCAATTTTTACTCAATATTAGAGGAATTTGTTTTCAGTCGAATTAAACTTTTACAATTATTTGAAACATATCTAAGTATAGATTAATTTTATGCATAGAAGAGATTCCTAGCCTTGTAAATTAGGTAGATTAAAAAAAATAAATCATATTTGGCGAACAATATCCCGACTTGCACAGCTGCATCGTGATTTCTTTAATTTAATTCTGATATCTGACTGTGATCCCACAAATCTAACTACCTAGGAAGAAATTGGAAAAATTCTAAAAATTTCTGAAAAATCACATTTTTGGGGATTTGAATTTTTGGGATTCTGGGTTTAAAAATTCAACATGTGTTCCAACAAATTTCGTTGAAAACTTGAACTATGTACCTACAAACAAAAGAGGGGGGTTTGGGTTTGGGGAGGATGTTTGGGGATTTTAAATCTTTTTTTTTGGGATTCTGAGGTTGTGTTAGGTAGAATTTTTAAAAATTCTGCATATGTTCCAACAAAGCACGTTGAAAAGCTAAACTACCTAAAAACAAATGTCAAAAATCCCTAAAGTTTTTGGAAAAATCCCATTTTGAGGATTTTATAATTTTTTTTGGGATTCTGGGATTGTGTTAGAACGAATTGTTAAAAATTCTGCATGTGGTCCTACAAAGCACGTTGTAAGCTAAATTATCGAGATAATTTAAATCACATTTTGGGGATTTTAGATTTTTTTTTTGGGATTCTTGGTTCGTGTCAGAACGAATTTTTAAAAATTCTGCTCGTGTTCCAACAAAGCGTGATGAAAAGCTAAACGACCTAGGACCAAAAATTACTAGAATTTCCTGAAAAATCCCAGTTTTGGGGATTTCAGATATCTTTTTTGGGATTCTGGGATTGTGGTAGGCCGAATTTTTAAAAAAAAATTTCTAGCTTTCTGCAGTAAACAAACTGGAAATTTTCTTTCATACCTTTTTATTACTCACACATCAACTTTTTCCGAAAATGTCAAAAATTCGTTGAAAAACTGAATTACCTAGAAACAAATGAGGAAAATTCCTAAAATTTTCTGAAAAGTCCCATGCTTGGGGGTTTTAAATCTTTGGTTTGGGATTCTGAGTATGTGTTAGGTTGAATTTTTAAAAATTCTACATGTGTTCCAAAAAATCTCGTTGAAAAACTGAACTACCTAGAAACAAAAGAGGAAAATTCCTAAAATTTACTGAAAAACCCCATGTTTGGAGATTTTAAATCTTTTTTTTGGGATTCTGACATTGTGTTAGGTTGCATTTTTAAAAATTCTACATGTGTTCCAACAAATCTCGTGGAAAATATGAACTACCTAGAAACAAATGTGGAAAATTCCTAAAATTTTCTGAAAAATCCCATGTTTGGGGATTTTAGATATTTTTTTTGGGATTCTGAGTTTCTGTTAGGTTGAATTTTTAAAAATTCTACATGTGTTCCAACAAATCTCGTGGAAAATATGAACTACCTAGAAGCAAATGTGGAAAATTCCTCAAATTTTCTGAGAAATCCCATGTTTGGGGATTTTAAATCTTTTTTTTGGGATTCTGGGTTTGTGTTAGGTTGAATTTTTAAAAATTCTGCATGTGTTCCACCAAAGCACGTTGAAAAGCTGAACTACTTAGAAACAAATGCGGAAAATTTCTAAAATTTTCAGAAAAATCTCAGTTTTAGGGATTTTAGAAATTTTTTTGGGATTCTCCGATTGCGTTATGACGAATTGTTAAAAATTCTGCATTTGGTCTAACAAAGCACGCTGAAAAGCTAAACTATCTTAAAACAAATGTGGAAAATTCCTAAAATTTTCTGAAAAATCCCATGTTTGGGGATTTTAGATCTTTTTCTGGGATTCTTAGTTTGTGTTAGGTTAAGTTTTTAAAAAATCTACACAAGTTCCAGCAAAGCACGTTGAAAAGCTAAACTACCTAGAAAACAAATGTGGAATATTTTCTGAAAAATCCCATTTTTGGAGATTTTAGAAATTTTTTAGGATTCTGCGATTGTGTTAGAACGAATGGTTAAAAATACTGCATTTGGTCCTACAAAGCACGTTGTAAGCTAAATTATCGAGAAAGAAATGAGGAAAATTTCTAAAGTTTTTTTTTTGAAAAATCGGGGATTCTTAGTTTGTGTAAAAATTTTGGAAAATGTGGAAATTTTTCCACATTTGTGTAAAATTTTCTGAAAAATCCCATTTTTGGGGATTTTAGAATTTTTTTAGGATTCTCCGATTGTGTTAGGACGAATTGTTAAAAATACTGCATTTGGTCGTACAAAGCACATTGTAAGCTAAATTACCGCGAAACAAATGTGGAAAATTCCTAAAATTTTCTGAACAATCCCATGTTTGGGGATTTAAGATTTTTGTGGGGATTTTTGGTTTGTGTAAGAGCGATTTTTAAAAATTCTGCACGTGTTCCAACTAAGCACGTTGACAAGCTAAACGACCTAGAAACAAATGGGGAAAATTCCTGGAATTTCCTGAAAAATACCATTTTTTGGGATTTCAGATATTTTTTTTGGGATTGTTTAAAATTAAAAAATGTTCTGGCTTTGTATCTGCAGTAAACACACTGGAAGATTTCGTTATTAAGTCGCATTTATTTCTATATTTTTTTATTACACAAGCATTAACTTTTCAAAAATTTTCTAATTTTTTTGAATTAATTGGTGATTTTCTAAGAAGTTCATAACTACGTTTATCTGCAAATTTAGCAAAACTCCGCTGATAAATTTAACTTTTCAAAAACTAGAAATAAGTCCCATATCGTACATTTCACAGTCATTTATTAACCGCCTACAGACAACACTTTCCACTACGAGTATAAATATTTAATTTCTACTCAAAGACATTGACATCTTGTAGTTTTGCAACAACACAACAGCACAGATTTTCGAAACAACAACAAAGTGAGTTTTTTAAGAATTTCAAAAAACTTTCTCTATTGCCAATATGTAAAAATGACACATGAATACGTTTGCTAATATTTATAGGTTTGCACTGTTGGCCTTATGTTGGGCACGCATGTGCCTTAAGTCTTTTGTTTAACAATCATAATATCGCATGTAATTAGAATATGGCGTATACTAAAGTATTAACACATCGGAATAATGTGACGTTTACAGTGACTGCAGAGACAAAACTATTTAAGAAATGTCTTTGTAGGGAATTATTTTTCAATTTAAAAATCTACAACAATTTTACGAATTATAGTACGAGTTGTATGTCATTTGGCCCCAATAACTCATGTAACATTTTTTTAATTGTTTGTTTCACATTTGTGCAGCAAAAAATTCCTCTTACATCAACGTAAAATTATTGTTATGTATATTTACATTGCATTGTTGCATTTGCTGTATTATTACACATTTTCTCCAGATATTTTCCCAATGTTTTTTTTTTTTTCATTTTTCATGTTTCACATTCGTAATAAGAGCGACGATAACTTTTATATTTTTCACGTTTTTGTTTGCACAAACAGTAGTAGTAGTGGTAGCAGTTGGCTAGGATTATTAACTGGTTTAGTTGAGAAAATAAAACATGTTAACTTTTGATTTTGATTTGGGTTGTTTCACTTTGAAACCGATATAACAAAAGTGTTTTGAAAAAGAAACAGAAGAAAAAAATAATAAAGATTTATATGACAACAATTTGGTTGTAAAAGTATAAAAATCTGCACAACATCAACGAGACTGGCCAACACAAAATAACTTAACAACAACCAAAACCACTCTTACCACATTCCAAAGGCCTTTTGTAAAGAGCAGTTGAAAGCAAAATGTGCAATAAAAGTTATGTGGACAAATGGAAAGAACAAGACAAACAGACAGACAGACAGAGAGAGAGAGACACACACATTCATGTACAAAGTAATGAAATACTGCAATAAAAGGAATAAAGTGCAAAATAAAGTAAATCCAAAAAAATAAAATCAAACTTACAGCAACAAAAAGAATGCGCATGCGCAAAATGCACATTAAGAGGGAGGCAAATGTTGCTGCTTGTGGTCGAAGACGAATGAGTTGCACACTTGGCAAAAATTTGGAAAATTTCCAAAACCATTTTTAAGTGAATGATAGTTATGGTATCCCCCACCTTTCCAGTTCATTCATTCTCCACCCAGTTTCTCATATGGATGTTATATTTTCACATCTAGACACAGTCAAACCCCAAATCTTAAAAAAATTGGTTTTGATGCGACATGAGGCACCATGATGTGGCATGTAAAATGAATTTGTTTTCCTAGAGATTGGTAAAGATTAAATTGCATTATTTCCTAGCTTTGTGATTATTTACGAGAATACACAAAACTAATTCATCACTAAACTAATGGAAACAATTTTCCAAATTCAGTTACGACACCAACTAAATTCGGTTGTGACAACCTCTAGTACGGCTGTAACAACCTCTAATTTGGTTCTGGCAACCTTTCATTCGGCTGCGACAACCTCTATATCGGTCACAACAACCTCTAATTCTGTTGTGGCAACCTTTCATTCGGCTGCGACAACCTCTAGTTCGGCTGTGATAACCTCTAATTCGGTTGCGACAAACTCTGAATCGGCTGTGATGACCTCTACTGTATTTGTGACAACCTGTAAATTCGGCTACGGCTAATTCGACTGCCTCACCTGAATTTTTCTGTTAGTACTCCCCACCTTTTTTTTGATGTGTTAACATCTATAGCGGCGTGTAGGGACTAAATCTATCAAAGTCAACACATGCAAACAACACACAGACAGGTTTTCTGCTGCTGCTAAAACCAGATTTTACGCTGCTGCTAAAACCAGAGTTTCTGCGACTGCGAAAGAGAATAATGACGTGTTAAACAAAAATGAGCGAGCAAGAGAGCAATGAAAGAGTGGTGTGGCAGGGGTGAGGCAAACGAAATTGTGTCTATAGCGAATGCATTAACATAATAATGTATGTATATACATGTGTCTGTTGCTGTTGTTGAACGGAGATATAAAGCATAGCCACGCAAAATTTCATTTGCAAGCTTGCGCAGTCGACGTTATGGTGACACACTAATACGTCAGCTACTTCGTACAAAGTATGTGTGATGTTGAGTGTTTGGCTGTTTCGTTGCTGTTGATATGGCAAACATGTGGTTATGTGACACACGTATACGTCAGCTACTTCGGATAAAGGATGTGTGATGTTGTGCGTTTGGTTGTTTCAGCATGTGTGTTTGGATGTTCAGCATTGCCCGGTGTATACAAAAACAAGTAGAAACGGTGTTAAGTTCAGCTGGGCCGAACTCCACCATGACAATTTACACTCACACTCTCCACTCTTTGCATTCCCTTAACAGTTTTTCTTTTAGGTTCTATGTTTAGACGACGTATATGTTTAGTCCAAAACCGAATCTTACCAAAGTAGGAATAGGTTTAGATACCTACAGTCTACGGCTACTTACTGTATTCCCGCCATCTACGTCATCGCTCCCGTTTTTGACATATACCCATTCATCCATTCACCATCATTTCTTATATTAAGAGAAAATTCTCAGATGAACAGCCCAAAACAGAATTAAAAAAAAATAACGACAGGGTTATATACATAGTTCCTACGACTACTTATTGTATTTCCGCCATCGACACAGCCTCTTCGGTTTGCTAGATATAAACGTTCATCCATTTTTCACTCAATTCTCATATGGTAGTTCTATTTTCAGATGACGAATACGCCCAGTCCAAAACCTAATGTTAAAAAAGTAGGGATACAGTGATCTTCAACATCCAGAGAACCAATTGGTTGAGAAGAGGTTGTAGCAACCGTAACTTCGGTTGTTACCACCAAATTGGGGTTGCCACAACTGAATTGAGGTTATCACGACCGAATTTAGTCCTCAAAACTGAATTTCAATGGAAGCAATCTCGTTTAATATTTGATTCGCTTGTGACAACTGAATTTTGAATTATATTCGTTCTGTCTACCAAATTTGCTAAAATTTCGGTTGGAACAACTGAATTTGGAAAATATTCGGATTCAGCAACCGAAATTGGTACCAAATTCAATTGGAGTTACCGAATGTGGCACCAATTCAGGTGCAACAATTATTAATTCGGTTGTAAGTACCGAATTTGGAATCAATTCTGTCGCAATAGCGCAAATGTGTCCAGCGCCAATTCGGTTGCTGTAATCGAATTTGTCATTAATTCTGTAGGTACAACCGAATTTAATTTTCAATTCGGTTACCACAACATAATTCTACGTATTTAAAACCTGACGTTTACAATTCTAAAAACAAATATTATATTAAAAGAAGTATAACACAGTGCAAAAACGTATAACACAGTGCAACACGAAAAAATATAACCATATACGGACACCACTACGTGATAAAAGACAGAAAAAGGCCCGTGTCTCCCAGTTTTGCTCAAAGTCATGGACTTTTTTTTATGGGCCCCCAAAGATTTGGGGTCTCGGTCGCATTCTTGCAAAAAAGTGATCATTTTGTCAGGCTCATATCTTGCAAATCGTTCGGAATTTTGATTTACGCTCTGAGGGAAATTTGTAGCTCTTATCATAAACAATGAAAATTGTGAACATGTAAGATCAAAATAAACTTCATTTTCAAGGTCAAAATTTCAAAAACTTTAATAAATTCGATTTTTTTTACTTTTGTTGGCATGTTCAGGTCTATAGGTAGCAAACCGTTCAAAATTAAAGGAAATAATAAACTATAAAAATGTACCTAAGATCTCAATAAACATGTTTCTAGAACATATGAACTTCCTAGGAATTAAATTTCCAAGAAACGCGTTTTCCAGTTCACCATAATCTTTATAGAACTGAACCGGCCGTTTGAGGAGGACACCGAGACGATAAATTGTCCTGGTTTCACAGGTTTATGATTTCCATACCATTACGATGACGCACTACCTAGTTTGGAATATCGGTGGGACTGATCACGAACATCCTATGAAATATATAATTACAGGGTGGGCCAGGTAACATTTGTATTTGAACCCCCCATTTTTTGCAAGCAGATGGCCTATTTGAAATTTTCTGATTTTGAAAACGTACTCAACGGATTTACACTAACTCGGATCATACGAATCGAACTACATCATTAGTGTTTTTTTGCATATAATGATGGTTTCATACAGAATTGGTTTTTTAATTCCTTCTTCAATTTAGAGCTCATTTTTTGAGACAAGTTTATAGATATGTCATCATTACTCGAGAACGCCTCATCCGATATTGTTTAAACAAATTTAGAAAAGTGAACAATTACAATATCCTTAATCTATACCTACGCTATTTCTCAAGATAATCAATAGTTTCGCAGTTATAAATAAATTTAAGAAGAAAAAATAATAATTTTTTGCTTAAAAAATTAAAATTGTATATGAAAAAATTTATATAAAACCGTCATTATAGGGCAAAAAACTAATGATTCTATTCGATTCGTAGGACCCGAATTAGTGTAAATTCGTTGACTCCACTTCTGTTTTCTTTTTCGACTTGCACAGTGTTATTTGTTAAAGGTTAAAAATTTACGAAATGGATCCCTTTACGCTTGACAATTGTTCTGAGTCTTCAAATCAAACTTAATTCGATAGAAACAGAATGCCATCAACGCAGTTTGTGGATCAATTTGTGAATCGAGTTCGTCTTTACGTGTCCTTACTGTACAAATCAACCCTTGCACGTCCTCTTTCAGTGCGTTCAGTTGAAAATATTGTCGCTGTAGATAAAAAGTGGCTCGAACAGCCATCAATATCAACTGACCACAGTTCGCAGCAATTGAACATTTCTCGCAAGTCTTTGCACAAATTTAGCATAAAATCCTCGGTATGAGGCTTGTAAAGTCCTAGTAGTCCAAGAACTGGAGCCTAATAAACATCTGATGTGTTTACGCTCCGCACAATGGGCTGAAGATTGCTTGGCTGAAAGCGATAATTTTTATCGAAAAATCATCTTATTCGACGGGCTCATTTTCACCTCGGGGACTACGTTAACAAACAAAATTGTCGCATTTGGGGCTCGGAAAATCCATAAGCCGTCGAGTAGAAGCCGATGCTTTCCCAACGAGTGACTGGCCCATTCTTTTTTGAAAATGATCTAGGAGCCGCCACTACCGTCAATAACGACCGTTACCCTGACATGCCCAGCTATCTTTTGTTACCAAAAGTTGAAGAAAAAGAGAAGATGACATATGGTTTCAACAGGATGACGCTTCGTGCCACACAGCTTAGGTAACAAGCGATCTTTTGCGCACTGTGTTTGAAACCCGCATAATCAACCGAAACTCGGCAGTCCATTGGCCGCCTCGCAGCGATTTGACTGTTAGAGTGTTATCTCTGGGGCACCGTGAAAGATAAGTGTTTCGAAAATAATGCGCATTGATTGAATCCTTAAAACAGGAAATCGACGCTATCGTTCACGATCTAGAGGACCAAGCAATCGAAAATGTAGTAAAAATTGGCTAGATCGAATGAGGTACTGTAAAGCAAGTCGTGGAAGCCATTTGAACGATATTATATTACATTCGTAAATGTCATTGTCTCCGTTTCCGAGATATAGAATATTTTACATATTTTCGATCAAAAATGGGGATGGGTTACCCTAGATAACCCATTACCCATCGCCGTGGGCAACTTACTTACTTACTTATCCGGTCTCGGACAACCCCAGGGGGTCAGGGACCTTACAAAACGAAGATAACATATTTCGCCAACCAGTTCGATCTTTTGCTTTATCTCTCCAGTTGGCAATACCAAGTGTACGCAGGGATTCGTCAACCTGATCCCTCCAGCGGAGTCTTGGTCTTCCTATTTTTCGTCTTCCTTCGAGTTCGGTTTCGAAAAGTCTTCGCGCTGGTTCATCTTCATCCATTCTACTGACATGGCCTAGCCAGCGCAATCGCGTTATCTTGATCCGCTTAACTATGTCAATGTCAGGATAAAGCTCATACAGCTCATGATTCATGCGTCGCCGATACTCGCCGTTGTGCACTATAGGGCCATAAATTTTTCGGAGTATTTTTCTCTCGAAGACTCCTACAGATGTTTCGTCTGCTTGCGATAGGACCCAGGATTCTGCGCCATAAAGCAAGACAGGTTGAATGAGAGTCTGGTACAGCTGGACTTTTGTTACTCGAGAGAGGGCTTTATCTCTAAAGTGCTTGCTTAGCCCAAAATAACATCTATTCGCAAGCACAATTCTCCGTTTGATCTCAAGGCTGACGTTGTTGTTTTTGTTCACGGCAGATCCGAGGTATATAAATTCGTCCACTACCTCGAAGTTATAACGGTTATCAACGTTCACGCTTTGGTCTAATCGCGTGGAGGCCCTGTTCGTTGAAACCATTAATTTTGTCTTGTCCTCATTCACCGTCAGACCCACTTTTGCTGACTCCTTCTCAATTCTCGAAAAAACCGCAGTAAGTTCTCTAATTGTGCGCCCAATGATATCTATATCATCAGCATACGCGAGCAGCATGTGACTTTTGCTGCTGATGGTTTTATTCATATTGACTGCAGCTTTTCTCATAATGATCTCCATTAAGATGTTAAAGAGATCGCACGATAGGGTGTCGCCTTGCCTGAGGCCTCGCTTAGTTTCGAAAGGTTCGGTAAGATCCTTACCAACTTTCACTGCGGATTTGGTGTTCGTCAAGGTCATCCTGCAAAGGCGTATGAGTTTTGCAGGAATACCAAGCTCAGATATTGCTTCATAGAGTTTCTCCCGTATCGGACTATCGAAGGCTGCTTTATAATCGATAAATAGATGATAGGTGTCAATTTGTTTTTCGTGTGTCTTCTCCAGGATTTGGCGTAGCGTGAAAATCTGGTCAGTTGTCGATTTTCCAGGCCTAAAGCCACACTGGTATGGTCCAATCAGGTCAGCGATAATTGGTTTTAGTCTTTCGCACATTATACTTGATAGAACCTTATATGCTATGGATAAAAGGCTTATTCCACGGTAGTTGGCACAAATACTCGGGTCACCTTTTTTAAATATGGGACATAGTACACTGAGACTCCAATCGCCGGGCATGCATTCATCTAACCAAATTTTGCTAATGAGCTGATGCATGCACCTTATCAGCTCATCGCCGCCAGCCTTAAACAGCTCCGCCGGTAATCCATCGGCTCCTGCGGCTTTGTTGTTCTTAAGCCGGGCAATAGCTGTTCTGACCTCGTCTTGGTTAGGAGGGGGGCAATCGACGTCGTCGTCCATATTGTGATCGATTGTCCCATCGTCATCGGATATCTCAGGTACTAGTAGCGCGGAGAAATGCTCTCTCCATATTCCCAACATGCTCTGCACATCTGCGACGACATTTCCGTCTTTGTCTTTACAGAAGGGGGGCCCTGAACCATGTCCATTAGTTCCGTTTTTAACTTTTTGGTAGAATTTTCGGGCTTCGTTCTTCCTTCTGTATGTCTCAATTTTCTCACTCTCGCGTTTTCTCCACTGCCGTTTCTTACGCCTAAAGAGACGGTTTACCTCCTTTCTCTTCTCCCTATACCGCTCAGTTGCAGCTCGCGTTGCAATTGACTGAAGCATTACCATACGTGCAGCGTTCTTTTCGTCATTTGCTATGCGACACTCTTCATCGTACCACGGTTTGTTGCGAAGCGGTTTTTCGAAACCAAGTACGGTTGTTGCGGCAGTTTTTATAGAGTCGGAAATGGGTTTCCACTGCGCATCAGGATCGTCATCGGGAGGGGGTGGGTTCTGTGCCAAAAGTTGCGAGAGCTTCCTTGAGTAGGCAACTACCGATTATTATCCCCATTATCCTACGAGTAATGTGTGATCGTGATGGGTAATTCCCCATCGTCGTGGGTAGCTACCCATTATTTTCCCCATACCCTGGGTAAACGTTCATTACACATTTCCCAGGACGATGTGTATGGGTTACACATGTGGGGTAAATACGAACTCGGCAGGAACTGCGATCTCTTCAACACCAAAATGGGATAGACGTCAGGGAATGTTCAGAATTAAAATTAACGTATTGTGTAGTTATCTTTCTGACATTTCCCTGTTTTCGCGTATGAATTTCAAGTGTGTAATTTAAACTTTTATGAGTTGCGATCACATCAACATCTTAATAGACAATTATTGTGTAGGTATCTTTCGTATTGTGTAGGTATTTTCCTGACATTTGCAGTTCAAATGTATGTGTTGCGATCTCTTGAATTGGAAGCGGCGGTTATGATCGTATGTAAGTTAAGCTATTATTGAGATCTCGTCAACATCTTAATAGACATAATTATAAGAGATTCTGCTGTAAATACCACTAGATTTAAATAACACATTTTGATGCCGTATGTAAAGCGAAAATATATTGTAAATATAAATTTGTTGCGATCTCTTGAAAATCTTATTCATTATAACAAGTTAAAACAGAGTTGTTGTGTTATTGTGAAAACTATTGACCTTAAATCCAAAGGTTTGCACACAAATGTTTCCTCATTGAATTTAATTGCTATGGATTATAACAAATTGCATGACGAACTACAGATATGACCCCACGGCGTTCTGGAATTTATGCAGAAAACAAAACCCTCGAGTTAATGCAACAGACCCAGTGTGTAGCACGTTTTTTTCTTATTTGCTTTTATGCCATTGTTGGTTGCTGCTATTATAAATATGTGGCACGCAATTTTTAGGAATGTTTCCACATACATGTGTGTGAAATGAACAATAAAAGCAAAATTAAATTCACAACGAGCCAGACTTAAAGGGATACTTAACGCAAACGACATTGTTGCAACTGCACTGCCAAATGGAAACTCGTATCTGTATGAATGCAACATGACATGCATGCATCTTCTTTAATCTGCTGCTGCTGCCGCGACACAAGATGTAGACCGAAACACCATGTGTAAAATATTGCAATGATTTTATTTGACAGTTCAGATATATGTTTGTCATTATTGTTTTGAATTGCAGCAAACAGAAAGAGAGTGAAAGAGAGAGAGAGAGAGCAAAAGAGCGAGTGCAACACACAGGGGAAGTAAAAAAAACGAAGGTACTACATTTTTGTACACATGCTGTGCTATTTAGTGTTTATATGGAAATTGTTAACAAATCATTTTATTTGTTTATTACTTAATACTATGTGGAAACAAACCTACGGTCGGGCACGCATGCGCACACACCTCATCCAATGACATTCCTGGGTATTACATGCTCCTGCTTCTCCTTAGCCTTATTGTCTATTCGCATAGATACACATATATACATAAACATTTATCTATGGATACTTTGTTCAAATTTATAACGTCTATTAAATCTAAACATAATCATAATTTGTTGTTTAAGAACATGCAATAATGACGAGTTTCAAAATGAAAAAAAAAAAAAGAAAGGAGCGTCAAAAGTGTTACCAAAGTTGCTGCAACTAAAGGCATTGAAACACATGTCTCTGCAACATTTGTGTTTTTAGCAGGAACACTCGTTAGCAACATTCGGTCGCATCAAAAATATTGAGCAACATAAATTGTTATATAGCGAAATTTGCCAGCAACATATCAGTCTTGACGACTGAATTTTTCTCTGTTTTCAATAATTCTGTGGTCACAAACAATAACAGCCTAACTCGAGTTAGGACAAAATTGAAAAAATTTTTTTGACAAGTCACCGTGCTCAAATAAGCAACTCTTTCTTGTTAAGAAGTAAGTAAAAGAATTCGTTTCCTTGTTATCTGTACCAAAGTTATCACAAAAACTCCGACTCCTGATTTACAGTAAAGATATTAAACTTTAATTTTAGAAACGACTTAGGCTGTTATTGTTTGTGACCACAAAATTTGTTATTTTGTTGGGAAATGGAATGAGAGATGACAACGTTAATCGTTCCCTCCTATAATTTTATTGGAACATTTTATTAGAACATTAATATGTTAATATATTTTCTTAGGAACAAGTGTTGATTTAATTTTGAATTTTTTTTAGGAAAATTAACATGTTGCTCGTCCCATGTTGCTGATATTGCGCAAGAACAATTTAGTACTACACGTGCGGAAAAAAAATTATTTTGCTTGTGTGGAATTTTGTAAAGTTTCGCTAGAAATGCTAGAAATTTTGTACAGGGGCCTTTAGTCAAAAAGAAAGCTAAGTCGCTGATGAGAAGACCTACAATGTTCGCCATGATCGTCCCCCAATGTGACTTCATATCTCAGTTCCGACTGTCAAATTTTTTCACTATTTGCAGAAAAATCTGTCCTGTTAGCTCGTTGAAGAACAAAAAATCTTCTAATAAAGTTAAATACAGATCGAATCATATGAAGGTAAAAGATGTTAGGCCAATCAGTCTCTCAAATTTCCTTCTGAATATATTGGAAGGATGTCGAACTGATATCTCCGCATGACCATAGGTACTCCTCAACTGTCCACGTGCCAGCAGGGATACAGCCAGGAAAACCGTACTGAAAGCTCCAGTCAGCTCATACAGAAATTTATTTACCTAATCTTGATTTAAATAAATTGATGTTTGCGGTCACCGTATGACACATTTTCAAACAAAAAATCATTGATCATGGTGCGGTAACGATCCTCCATTTGTGAAAATGAATGTAGGTCTCACCGAATAACTTGATAGAAAACAAAGGTGACAGTGTAGAACTTGATCTCTTTAACATCCTGTTGTAAATGATGACACAATACTGCAGTAAATATAATGCATGGCCGTCGTTGATGCAATGGTTAGTATGCGCGACTCTTGTACATGAGAACGTGGGTTCGATCCCTAAGTTTATACATTTCTTTAGAGACGGTCACCCAGCTTAATAATGGCAACACTATCGAGTTCATCGCCATGCACAAAAATTTCTCAAAAATACTGCTCGGAACCGGTGAACTTTTCCAAATGTAATTCACAAAATATCAACTCAAATTCAGAAAATACCAATATAATTTAGAATTGTATAGTCAAATTCAGAAAATATCAATTAGAATTCAGAACCTCCGTTTTAAAATCAGAAAACATAAATTGAAATCAGAAAATATCAATTGAAATTCTGAAAACATCAATTGAAGTCCTGCAATTGTCAATTGAAATTCAGGAAACGTCAATTGAAATTCAGAAAACATCAATTGAAGTCCTGCAAATGTCAATTGAAATTCAGGAAACGTCAATTGAAATTGGGAAATTGGGACTTGAGATTCAGAGAACATCAATTAAAATTCAGAAAATATCAATTCAAAATTGAAATTCAGAATTGAAATTCAGAAAGTACTAATTGAAATTTTGAATTTCTGTTAAAAAATCAGGAAATATCATTAGAAATTCAGAAAAAATTAATTGAGATTCAGTAAACTCACATTGAAATTTAGAAAATATCAATTGAAATTCAGAAAAATCAGTTGAAATTAAGAAAATATCAATTGAAATTCGGAATATTTCAATTGAAATTCAGAAAAATCAGTTGAAATTCAGAAAACAATAACTGTACATAACTAGACGAAGCTTCAATTAAATTTTTTCTGAATTTCACTTGATATTTTCTGAATTTCAATTGATATTTTTTAAATTTCAATTGACATTTTCCTAATTTCAATTGATATTTTCCGAATTTCCATTGATTTTTTCTGAATTTCAATTGATATTTTCTGAATTTTAATTTGAGTTTACTGAATCTCAATTGATTTTTTCTGAATTTCAAATGATATTTCCTGATTTTCAAATAGAAATTCTAAATTTGAGTTGATATTGGCTGAATTCTGAGTTTCAATTGGAAATTCTGAATTTCAATTGGAAATTCGGAATTTCAGCTGATTGATTCTATATTTCAATTGGAAATTCCGAATTTCATTTGCTTGTTTCTAAATTTCATGTGGCGCACGCCCCGGTTTAGGACAGAAACACATTGGAGAATTTATAAAATTATTTGTACACCTACAAAATTCTAGTCGTAGTTTTGGAAAAACCCAAGATTTACAAAGAATATTTTATTCAAAGTAAGTTTTTAAAAAATATTAATAATATAACCCGGTTTCGGTTTCAAATGTCTAACATCTCAAAATTACAACTGATTTAGAAATTGTTGCATGCCTTGTGAATTCAGAGGAATGAACTAATTATTAGGAAGGATTCTAATTGACATTACAACTCCTATACAAGTTGTTGCGATTCTTGTAAAATCTGAAGGATAATCATCTTTCTTTCTTTTCACTACTCCTAGTATAGAGAATATATCGATAATTCTTAACTCGTTTGCCACTTTTTCGTTAATTGCACTGTGAGACAAATGGTAGGGGTCAGTGATCGGGAAGGGTTCAAACTACCGGGGAAAGTTATATCGGTAAAAAAGAAGTTATACGTGTCCCGGAGTTTCGCTGGGTCATGTCTAGGAATCGAGATATATCGATTTGAAGTTAGTAACTATCATATAGGGGAAATTTGCACCTTTGGTGGTCTTTTTTTTACATAACTCGAGAACCACTCGTCCTATTTTGCTCAAACAAATTTAAAAAAATTAAAAATTACAATTCCTTTAATCTGTTCATATAACGTTTTTCTATATAATCAACAGTTTCGCCTGTAAATATAAATGTATTGAGACAAAAAAATATTTTTTGCCTAAAATATAAAATTTTTTTAATTTTTAAATTCATAAAAAATCCAAAACGGAAAAAAAGGCAAGTCGACAAAATGAGACATAGATCATGAAAATCGATGAACCCGTTTCGCTTTTATTCACAATTAAGTGAAGGTATCTCATTTTGACAAGAATATTGATTTTATGTTTCAATGAATTTGGATAATATTTATTATATATTATTTATTATTAACACGTAAAATTAAAAATTATTACAGGTAATTATTAGGCTATTACATAGATATATAGGTTATAAAAATCGATGAACGCAAATCTTATTTTCGTTTGTTTGCGCCCTTTAATTTCTTGCGTGGTGGTTCGCCCACTTGCTCAGAGTCTGTATCGGATGAGGATCTGTCTTCATCTGGAAATTGTCGTCTTCGATATCCGGTGACTTTGACATTAGGCTTCAAATTGTTGCCTTCTTTCAAAAGCTGGGCAAGTTTTTCTGCCTCACGTTGAGAAAGGTTTAATTCTGCAACAATCTTGTCCATTCTTGCTTGTGATATTGGAATTATTTTGTTCGATGGGCCGGCTTCTGGTGTTGGTTTATAGGTGAAATCCGATTGATCCATTGTTTCAATAGAAAAAGAAGTTTCTCTGTCAGGACTTGGAAGCGGTGGAATTGGTATTTCATCCGAATGCGGTAGAGGTATTTGTGCACTTTTAACAGATATGTAAACTCTTCGTTTAAGGCCTTTACGATTTACTCCACATATTTTGTTTGCGCTAGTGTAACAGTTGTCGGAATTGTGCTCTCCTGGATCAGTCCAAATCATTGGTACACCAAAACGAAGTGAACTGCGTTTCCCTTGGATCCACATGTTAAGACCCTTGTAGCACGTTTTACAATTTTTGTCTGGGACCCACGAAACGCTGCGAATTTTTTCGGAATCAAAATAAAGTTTAAAAGCGCGCTCCACTTGCTCAGTGAGTAACGCAGTATTTGTTGAAAAAGCTCTTTTGCCTCAAACGTAACAAAATAAATTGATATTTTCTGGACAATTTGCACTCATTTCGGTTTTATACTTTTATTACTTTTTCGTCACTTTAAAAAAATCGTACTTTACGCGTTCGGAGACACTTGTTGAATGACAAAAATCGATCAATGAACACCTATAAATGCTACGTAAGTTTCTATGTTTTTCGAAACGTTCTAAAACATGACCACTCATAAATGTGGGTGCAATTTGTGTAACAAAATCATGCAGGTAGCCAACGGAAAAAACCCAAATAATTAAAAAAGTGCACTTTCCTTTTATCCTTTTAATTGTCCACGCACATTTACGACCGTTTTTTAGTTTGTTACCGCTACCATAAAAATCAAATAACCTTTTGTTTATTACTTTTTTTTTAAAATCTGATAATCATAAAAAAAGTCATCAATGTTTTTTCCAAGGAATTTTGAGCATATCTCGAGCAAATTTTTGAAATTTATACCTTTACTTAATTTTGCATAAAAGCGAAACGCATACATTGATTTTCATGATGTATGTCTCATTTTGTTCATAGGTTATGTGACTTTACGTGACACTTTTTTCCGTTTTGGATTTTTTATGAATTAAAACAAAAAATTTTTTAGGGTCATACATTTATTTTTACCGCCAAAACTGTTGAGTATGTAGAAAAACGTTATATGAGCAGATTAAAGGAATTGTAATTTTTTAAATTTGTTTGAGCAAAATCGGACTAGTGGTTCTCGAGTTATGCCAAAAAAAACCACCAAAGGTGACAATTTCCCCTATATTTTAGTTACTAACTTCAAATCGATATATCTCGATTCCTAGACGTGACCCAGCGAAACGCCGGGCCACGTATAACTTGTTTTTGACCGATATAACATTTCCCGTTGGTTTCATCCCATCCCGATTTTGACTGTCGCATAGTGTTGTTTTTCTACATACATATACATAGTCAAAAGAATTTAGGATGAGGGTTTGTGTAATATTGGATATTACTTTCATACAAAAAGTCTTCTCTCTTCTTACAAATATCCCATTGCTTCACTCTTTGCTATACATATTGTGATTCTCTTAGCCAAGAACAGTGCAATTATTTCTCTCTTTTTATATTTTGAGCATTTAGGCATCTGGTTTCCAATGTTTTCTTAACTTGTTCGTAATGGTTTGGAGTTGCTCTCGTTGGCAGTTGTTGCTGTTGCTGTTGTTACTTTTGCATTGTGCTAAAAGTTGTCACTGCTGTTATTACATGTTGTTGGCCTACTACTTACAATACTTTTCATGTTGTTATTGCAATTGTTGGTTGGTTGTTGTTGTTGCAATTGTTGTCTCAAAATATGATTGTCCATAGCCAGCAAAACGACGACGGCGACAACAACAAAACCAACATTAAAAGGCAGCAAGACAAAAAAAAAAAATAAACTGCATTGCTTTACCACCACACTCTCATGGAAACAAGGCAAGATATCGGCTGTTTGCTATAGAACTGGCTAAAGATAAAGAGTCCGGAGGAATGAATGGATGACTGGCCTGAAATACCATCAGTATAAAATGTGCAAACTGCAACAAGATGCAAGCAACAACAACCAACCAAGGAAAACATTTGGAGAGTACAAAAAGTGCATGCGAACACAAAAAGAAGAAGAAAAATTATTTTATTATATTTAAGAAAGTTCAAAAGTTTTGTGACTCTGCTTGCTGGCCAAGTAATGATGATGGTTGTTTGGGCCAAACAGAAGTCATCTGGACGAAAAAAAACCATCCTTGGATGTTAAATTTTTGTATTATGACTGTTTGAGGGCTTCAAGCAGAGAAGTGTTTGAATTTTTTTATACAAAAGTTAGAAACAATTTTGATAAAATGAGAAATTTGTACACCTTCAATAAATTTGGATTGAAAAGTTCCAATTTATTTATTGAATTGGCTCAATTCAATATTTATAGTCGATTTTTAAATTTACCTCAGACAGTATCGGATAAGAAAATTCAAATTTGCCACGCCCATAAAAAAAGTGTAGCCACACAGCGGTCTACATATTTGGGGTTTGACTATACTCACCTAGTGTGATCATTTCGCGCAGGAATCGTCCACCCCCAAAATTGGTGTTGTACAGTGTTATTGACATTTATGATAGAAACACAACATCGTTCAAATGGCTTCCAGGGCTGTCTTACCAACTTTTCTAGATCTACCCAAGTTTTCAGTACATTTTCGTGGTTTTTGCCCCAATCTCGTGAACGACAGTATCGATTTCGTGTTTTAAGGTCTCAATGGGCTCGGGATTAATTGGGTAACACTTATCTTTGACGGCGCTGCAGAAATAATAGTCTAACGGAGCCAAATCGCAGGTGCGAGGCGGCCAATGTTCTTCCGAGATTCGACTGATTATGAACATGAAATCCCTGAGTATGGCACGGTAACGCTTGCTAGAGACGGTAACGGCGGTTCCTTGCTCATTTTCAAACAAAAATGGGTCATGATGATGTCATTACAACAAACGCACCAAACAGTCAATCGATGTGAATGCATCTGCTTCTTCTGCGAAGACGTGAGGATTTCCGAGCCCCAACTATGACAATTTAGTTTCTTAACGTAGCCCCCGAAGTGAAAATGAGCTTCATCGGATAAGATGATGTATCGGTGAAAATACTCATCTTCAGCCCATTCAGCGAAGCGAAAACGCATCAGATGGTAACGAGGCTTTAGTTCTTGGACTAATTGAACCTTATAAGCCTTCATTCCGAGGTCTTTATGCAAAATTCTACGCTAAGAAGTGCGAGAATTGTTAAGTTGCTGCAAACGCACTGGACGAGCACGTACATGAGCTCTTTTTTCTAATAAGGACCCGAATTGAATATCTTGCTTCACAAATTGAACCACAAACTGCATTGATGGCACTCGAATTATCGAATTTATTTCGTCGATTTCATACAGTTTGAGTCGAAGACTTAGAACTTTGGAAGAAAGGTTTTACTATTTCCCCATTTTCTTCAAGTATAAAGGGATCCATTCCATAAATTTCTAACCTTTAACTAAAAATCGGTCACTTCATAAATGTCAAATTGGTCATTTGCTTCGAAATAATGGGTTGTTAACATTCCAAATTTTACATGGCCCACCCTTTAGAAACTCCAATCGGACACTCCAATGGCCGAAAAAAAACACTGTGTGTAATTTTTAAGTCATGGAAAGTGATAATTTTGTCAGGCTCATATCTTCAAACCGTTCAGAAGGAAATTTTAGGGAAAGTTTTCACTTTTGCGGCTACCTACACGCTACCTAACCGCTACCTAAACGGTGTTCAGAATCATTCCTAGTACTTCATATGTTCTAGAAAGTTATTTACTGAGATCTTTGGTACATTTTTGTAGTTGATTGTTTCCTGGAATCTTGAACGGTTTGCTACCTATGGACCTGAATAGGGGAAAAAAGGTAAAAAAAATTGAATTTTTTAAAGCGATTTTGACCTTGAAGATGAAGCTTTTTTGATTTTATCTGTTCACAATTTTTATTCTTTATGATAAGTGCTACAACTTTCTCTCAGAGAGTAAATCACAATTCCAAACGGTTTGTAAGATATGAGCCTGACAAAATGATCACTTTTTTGCAAAAATGCACCGAGGCCCCAAATCATTGGGGGCCCATAAAAAAAAGTGCATGACTTTGGGCAACACTGGGAGACACGGGTCTTTTTTTTGGTCTTTTATCACGTAGTGGTGTCCGTATATGGTTCTATTTTTTCGTGTTGCACTGTGTTATCTTTTCTGACTAGGCGCATTTCCATATCGGTGACTTTCCTAAAAAACCAGAATTGCCGCATCTGGGGATCGGTATCTGACACGCCATTGTCAAGTAGCCAATGCATACACAGTAGACCTTTACGCCGCCGCCGCCGTTTTTTGAGTTTCTTGCAGTGCCGCCGCCATATTACATATAAGTCGGCGCAGCGGCGGCGGCATATAACTTTTTGTTTAATATTTCGTATAATCGATCAATTAATAGTATTCCCCTATTTTACACATTTGCCCAGATTTACACGTTGCAACAACAATAAGCAAAAAACTACAACCTATACTAAACTATTTTTCTTAATAACAGCAAGCTTTATTTCCCAAAAATTATTTTATGGAGTTAGGCGACATTTTGAAAAACAGCGAGGCGAAATCCCACACGCTACAGCACCAACATCCAGTTCCATTCCCTAACAAGTTGCAGCATACGATACATTACAACTAGAACAACAGCAGGTCAAGTTTCCGAAGAATTGAACTGTGCACTGCAGGAGCTGGGTCAATTTCCTAATAATTAGGAAAAGCCGCCGCCAGGTTAGCAGACCAAGCAGCCGCCACCAGTTTTGCCAGGTTCCAACGCCGACGCCGAAGCAGAAACAATCGACGTAAACCACTAATCCACAGACAGTGGTAGTTTGGTGTGGATCTCATTGACATATTTTATTTCCAAAATTCTGCTGGAAATGCCATGTCAGTCAACGGCGAGCGCAACAGAGTCACGATTACGGTAGTTTTATGGGTTGAAATGGAAGACATTAACTTGGATAATATTTCGTTTCAGCAGGGCGGCACACAGTGGGAATTCTTTATACAAAACGCGGCAAAAATTAGAAGGAATCGAGCTAGGGCTTTGAAATTTCGCACACATCTCTCATATTGCTAAATTAGAAAAAAAAAACAAGTTTTGTTGAAATCCGCCCACAACCACGCCTACCTGCCATATAACGTAAAATAAAAAATCGTTGTATTTTCCTCATTTTCATATCTATGTCAATAAAAATTACTGCCAGTGCTTGCATTTGAGTCCTCAATTATATTAAAAATTTAAGTGCCACGCCCAACGCCCATATACAAATTTTCATTTTTCAAAACTTTCGAAAACACAGATATAATTCTTTGTAGTTTGTGATAGATGTAAATCAGCACTTACATCTATATAAATAACTAAAGCCTAATATTTTAGCCGAATATTTGCAAAAAAAATTAGGGGCCATAGTTTACCGTTTTTTTTTTAAATTAACCAATCATTCCAAATAAAAGTCAAATGTGCACTATAAAATTATGGAAATTTATTAATTTTTCAGCATTCCTCAGTGCATACTTTTAGGGATATAATATACAGCTGTAAAAAAAACTTTAACTAACGTTTCTATTATCGACAGAATTAAAACACATATGCCTAAAAGTATACACCATTTTATATGGTGTTTTCATCCATTTTTGTAATGAAATTTCGTGGCACTTTTTTTTATAAAATTTATAACTTTGTTCAACAGTATAAAATATTATGGGAATTTTATTTATGAAATCAAAAGAATACACTCCCACCTTTCACATTTTAGCAACCAGACCACAAAGATCGATAACGACCACCTTTTTTTAGTCGAAGAAAAACTAAAAACACTTAGTTTTTTGAGTGTCATCATAAAAGCATGAATATATTTTAATCTGTTTTTGTTATTCAATTATTTTTTCTTAGAACTTAATGTAGAAATACCATATTTTTCAAATATATATATTCCAAATCGATACGACAAAAAAAAAAGTTATGTTTCCAGCCCATTGAAATGCATGAAAATCTGAGGCAGGTTACTGCAGAGTTTCATTTTGTTGACTTTGCCGCGTTTTTTTGTACAAAAACAAAATTTGTTAAAAAAAACTAATGATTTATTTCTCTTAATTAAACAATTCTCTAAAAAGCTGCATCATTACATTTTTGATATATGACACTCGAAAAAGGGTAGTTTTGCCGGCAAAATCCCTCTGTGCGGCACGCCATGTCACACATCTCATCGAACAATCGATCTTTTGTGCACTAAGTTTGGTAAAGGTTTTATCAGCCGTCTTGACGACGTCAATTGATCATCTCGGAGCTAAGATATGCCCCCTTTGGGCTTTTTATTCTAGGGATCCGTTAAAGACCGATGCTATGTGAATAATTCAGAAACGACCCACACTCTTAAGGCTAATAACGTCCGAGCCATTCCAATCTACTCTTTTGCGGATGACAGCAATCGCTGTCATTCTTATTCATTCGACCGTAGTCCAAGTCTTCAAGAGATTGAAGTCAAACGCTGCACGATGAATGAAATACTCGGCCGGGATCTGCTGGCCATTGTTGAATGGGGTCGAATGAATAGAGTCGATTTTAATGCGGGTAAGACCCAGTGTTGTTTGTTGTCGCATAAGCGGATTGCTGACCCCGGGTGTGTCGTCATTGTCTATGGACGGTGTGTATATTGATGATGATGTTCTGGGTATGAAAATACAATGTGATATCCGTTGGGCAAAACATGTATTTGAAGTGTCGAAAGATGCATTCCAGTGTCTAGGCTTTTTAAAGCGGTGCAAGAAATAGTTCACTCCATCTGATGTTCTCAATATCTACACCACCCACATCAGGCCAAAGATGGAATATAACTCCCATATATGGGCAGGTGCTCCTGGGACATCTTTGGAGCTTCTCGACCGTGTCCAGAGGAGAGCGACGGTGTTGATAGGGGACGGTAGGGTATCCAACTCTATTTTCTCCCTTGAACATCGTCGAAATGTTATCTCGATATTTCCACGGTATGTGTTTCTCGGACATCCGTCAACTTATGCCAGACGTGAGGATATTTAGCCGAAGTACGCGGCTTTCCTGGAACTCTCATCCGTTTTTTATCGAGTGGCCGATTGACCGCACTACACACACGCACTACGTTCTTCAGCCGTACAGTCCATATGTGGAGTAAACTTCCGGCTAGTGTATTTCCCACCAATTGTGACATACAAAGATTCAAGGTAAATGTCAACAGACACTACTCCCTCTTTCCACCCTCTTTCCACTACTCCCTCTTTCCACCCTCTTTCCGCCCTCCAATTTTCCTTCGCCAACACAATGCACTGCATTTATAGGAGGCATCCCCTGAGTGTTGGTTTGATAAAAAAAGAGATACTTGTACTTGAACCACCCTGTATATCAGTCAATTGAAATGAATATTCTATTTGAATTTTATAAATTATAAACTGTTTCCATCTTTAGAAGTATCTAAAATTCAAGGACTGAGAGATACTTCCGAAAGTTTTAGTATCAAATATCAGGCAGAATGAAAAATCCAGCAATCACATTGGATACCAGTTCCCAGAATTTGCCACACACTCAGAAAAATAGTGTTTCTAAATTTCAGTAAAATCCATACCCAAATGATGTTTACAAATTTTACTCATGTGTAGTTAAATTATAAAAATGTTGCCGTCGGTGGTGCAATGGTAGTGTCGCGGCTCTTGTACATGAATACGTGGGTTCGATCCCTGCTCAGACCACGTAACATCTCTTTCGACGGCGGTCACCTCGCTTAGCGACGGCGACAATATCGAGAATTTAGCCAAGAAAAAGCTTCTCAAAAATACCGTTCGGAACCGGTGTAAAACTGAAGGCTGTTGTAGCCCTGAACTGTCACGCAGTCCTTTGTTTATCAACAAGATTATTTTACCACACAAATGGTGTGTAATTCAAATCTTGCATGAATTTTGGGACACCCTAATTTGCTAGAACCTTTTTTTCATTTTCGAACATTAGGCGGTGCAATGGCTAGTGTGCGCGGCTCATGTGCATGATATATATTTATATTTCTCTCGACGACGGCCACCTCGTTTAGTGGTGACGACACTATCGAGTACTTAGCCATGAAAAGGCTTCTCAAAATACCGTTCGGAAGCGGTATAAAACTGTAGGTCCCAATCAGTGAGTGAAAAATTAGAAAGCGCATATCTCATTGGGAAACGGGGCTTTTTTTCAGCACAGTGGGAAATTTTTCACTTACAAAAAAAGTTAAATTTTGCAGGTTGTGCTATTAGAACAACTCGTTTAATTTTGTTGATGTCGTTGTGTTTCCCACTTTCAAATTCAATTGTATTTTGTTCATGTACTTTTTGTTTACTGTATTTGTGTTAAATTGAACAGCATCGGCCCTCCAAACTAAAACAAAATGCCAGTCGTCCTATTGCTATCACCTGTTGCAAATACATCTTCTAAGGTATATGTTTTTTTAGGGATCAAACATTATAATTATTGCACCATACCACTGAACAACAAATTCTCCAACACATGTGTGATATCTAGTAATTTCCTATATCTGTGGTTTTTTCCTTCCCAATACAGAGTTGCATATAAACTGCAGTATATAAAGTGTACTGAACCTGGTCTTATCTTATCCCTAAGTATAAATTTACAAAATACTATCTATTTAACACTATTAGGTGTTAATTACCTAACAAGTCGCTTGTATTATTTTTCCAAATTAAACGAAAACACCGACAATTTTCCCAAGCCTAAAAACAATGGATATCTAATGTTGCAATTAACACCTTTTGCTACGAACCATACAACCAACCATACATACAAACTGCGTTCAATGATTCCAACTGGTGCAGCCAGTCAACTTCATGGCAGCCTTAACAACTCAATCCGAATCAAATCAAATCGAAGCTGTTTCAATGGAATTTAGCAAAACCAGATTTTAGACTTAACACATTTTCCATGTCACTGAATATACGGCGTGAACATAAATAATAATAACGTATCGAAAAAGTGTACACTCAAAAAATAAAGTTAACTATTAACAGCAAACAATAGGTGATACTTATCAGCAGGCAAATCGTCTGTTATTACAGTAAATGTACTGTCATAACAACAAACTGTTTGAAATGACGACAAAATATACGACAGAATGATTGCAAAAACAACCAAGATATGATTGCTGAAGTAGCAAACATATTTGCTTCCGTCATTTCACCCGTATTTTCTGCTGTGTCAACTAACATATTTTTCTGAGTGTCTTTAGTTGATTTTTTTATGTTTTTTTTGTTGCCTTTATTAATGTGACACTTTTTACACTCTGTACACATAAGTTACACAAATTATTATCGGCCAATGATATGAGGTGTTTTCTTGTTTTTATTTCTGCGCATGCGCCACCGCTGTTATTTGGGTGGTGTTAGAGAATATAAGTCGGAGTTTTGTTTTCATGTTGGTACGCATGCAACCATATGTCTGTCATTTCATTAGTTGGCTGAGTATGCGATGTCGATCTGCGTGTGAAGGAGTTTTCGCAATGTACAATTTGTAACAAATGTGTAATTTAGCAATAGACAGCTGGGTTGTGCTGACATTTTTAGGAGAAAACGCCCTACATTGTGGTTACACTCTTCATCACTAAACATTTGTTTGAAACGTATTTACGACTACTGATCGATTCTAATCCACTTTCAAGAGAGATTTTGTAGACCATGTAACGGGACGTAATAGTTCGATAGTACGTATCTATAGTTTACACTAGACTTTTACGCCGCCGCCGTTTTTGAGATTCTTACCGCGCCGCCGCCTTATTACGTTGAAACAGACATAGCGGCGGCGGCGTGGTTTGGCGGCGTATAACATTTTGTTTAATATTTCGCATAATAATAGCATTGTCCCAATTTACACCTTATCCTGATTTACACGTTGCCACCACAACTAGCAAAAAACTAAAAACTATGCACTACACACAACCACATTCAGAATATTTCCTAATAACAGTCAGCTTAATTTCGAAAGAATTTACTTATGGAGTTAAACGATGATTTGAATTTTGCATAACAGTAGCCACGTGAAATTCCACACGCTACAACACCAACAGCCAGTCCCATTTCCTAACAGGTTGCAGCACACATTACAACTATAACAACAGCAGGTCAAATTTCCTAATAATTGAACTCTGCACGGCAGCAGTCGGGTCAGTATCCTAATTCAATTCTCCAATGTCAATTCTTCCTAATTCAATTTTCCAATTCAAGCCACCGACCAAGGCACCGCCGCCGAGTTTTGCAGGTCCTTATGTCGCCGCCGAAACTGAAACAATCGGCGTAAATCTCTAGTTTACACCACATACCTCTTTGACTCTTCCGCACAACAATTCACCAACATATGCCACACTCGTGAACCACCACACTCACGTGCAAATACAACCTATACACACAACAGGGACTAACCGGCTTCTGCGACAACAATGATTGTCAATGCTACTTTGTAATTCTCGTTCTGGTCTTTGCTGCCAGAGTATATAGAGTTTTAGTAGCTTCAATAGGCAGTCGCTTCTCAGCTTTCTGATACGTTACTTCATTGGACACGATTTTGAGGGTCTAGTTTTGAAAAGGACAAAGAATATTTGTTAACCCTGACATTTTCGAGACAAGAAATTCATTAACTATAGCGGCATCAGCTGACTATTCGACCATAGCGGCTTCAGCTGACCATTCGATCCTAGCTGCTTTGGATGACTATTGAATCATACAGGCTTCAGTTCACTATTCGATCATAGCAGCTTCGGCTGACTAATCAACCACACCAGGTTAGGCTGACTATTTGACCAAATCGGCAGAGGATTACTATTCAAACATAGCGGCTTCGAATGACTACTCCAACATTGTGGATTAGGCTGACTATTCCAACACTGCAGCTTTTGCTGACTATTCCAAAATGACGGGTTTTTATTCCAACATACCAGCTTCGGCTGACTGTACTCACATATCGGCTTTTGCTGACTATTACAATATAGCGGCTTTTCCTGACTATTCCAGCATTGCGACTTCGACTGACTGTTCGATCATAGCGGCTTTTGCGGGCTTTTCGTTCATGGCGGCTTCGGCTGACTATTCTACCATAGCTGCTTAGAATGACTATTCCAACATAGCGGCTTCGGATGATTACTCCAACACAGCGTCTTTTGCTGACTATTCTAACATAGTGGCTTGTGCTAACTATTCCAACATCTCAGGTTTTGATGGCTATTCCAATATTTCGGCTTTTGCTGACTATCCCAATATACCGGATTTTGCTGACTATTCAAATATAGCGTCTTCGGATGACTACTCCAACACAGCCGCTTTTGCTGACTATTCTAACATAGCGGCTTTTGCTCAATATTCCAACATAGCAACATGCTGACTATTCCAATAGAGCGCCTTTGGATGACTATTTCAACACAGTGGCTTTTGCTGACTATTCCAATATAGCGGCTTTGGATGATTACTCCAACACAGCGGCTTTAGCGAACTGTTAAAATATAGTAGCTTTTGCTGACAATTCCAATATAGCGGCTTCGGATGACTACTCCAATACAGCGGCTTTTGCTGGCTATTTCAACATAGCAGGTTTTGCCTGACTATTCCAATAGAGCGCCTTTGGATGCCTATTTCAACACAGCGGCCTTTGATGACTATTCCAATATAGCGGCTTCGGCTGATAATTGGATCATAGCGGGTTTCGGCTGACTATTTGATCTTTCCGGCTTCGGCTGACTAATCCCACGTAGCGGTTTTTGCTGAATATTTGACCATCGCGGTTTTGTATGACTATTCCAACATATAGGCTTTTGCTGACTATTCCAATATAGCGGCTTCGGATGACTATTGAATCAAAGGGGTTTCGGCTGACTATTCGATCATAGCGGCCCCGGCTGTCTATTCGATCCTTGCGGTTCCGGCTGACTATTCGAACACAGTAATTACGGCTGACTATTCGACCATATCGGCTTAGGATGACTATTCCAACGTAGCTGAATGACTCGAGTAATATTAATAGAAGCCGATTTATCCATATAGACTTTGGAGTTTACGTGGCCTTAAAAAAACACGTGTCGAAATTAACTATTCGCCGAATTGTTCTCTCACTAAAGCCAATTAGTCTGTCATCATGGCGCGATAACCGGCGTTATTCATAGATACATTCCGTAATATTTCATTCCAGAAGTGTGGACCGATGCTTCCACCAGCCCATATACCATATCAAACCGTTGATTTGTCTAGATGCAATAACAGTTTTTGCACCTCTTCGGGTTGCCCTTAAGCCCAAAACCGACTTTTCTGGCTTCTTCTATGAATTTTTTTTTTGACGAAGTGAGGGGATCTTCAAGAATAAATTATCGAAGCTGTGCCGGGCTAAGTTTAGCTATGGTGAAATGAGAAACAGCACTGAACTAAAATACCATGACAATTTGATCTGTCATAAAATCCCTAAAGTGTCCTAAAAGTGACAACAAGAGAGAGTATAAGTATACAACTCATTGTCACTACACTCGGAGGTCGGTTGACCCATTGTGATTGCCCATATATATGAAGAGGAGATAGATAATGAAAGATTTACCTCTAAATGAATCACCTTTTTGAATAGTACAGCAAGGTACAGACATTTTTTCTGAGGCGAATGATATTGGTTTCGTCAAATCTGGACTCCAAATTTAACTGAGAGTTCTTATGCTTATAGTCAAACACATTCACACTGCAACAAATCCTGGAGAAAACCCACAAAATACAACTCGCCACCTTCCACCCCTTTGTAGATTATAAGGCTGATTTCAATAGCCCGATAGGGGGGAACTGTACCAAGCTACAATGTAGGAGCTTGGTATTCCTACACGCCTTTGTAGAATAACATTGAAAAACACGAAATCTTCCGTAAAGTTTGGTAAAGATCTTACCGAACTATTTAGTCCAAGGCAATGCCTCAGGTGGAGTGACATCATATCATGCGATCTCTTCAACATATTAATTGAGATCATCATCAGAAAAGCTGCAGTCAACACGATTAAAACGATCAGCAGCAAATGTCACATTCTGCTCACGTATGCGGATGATTTAGACATCATGGGACGAAATGTGCGTGAATTTACTGCAGTATTTTTGAGAAGGAATCAGCAAAAGTGTTTTAGCCAGTTAACCAGGACAAGACAGAATTAAAGGTATCGTCAAGCAGAACATCCACTCGATTGAAGGAAAGGGTGTACGTTGATAGACCATATAATTTCGAGGTAGTGGTGGAATTTATTTACCTCGAATTTTCCGTGAACAGAAACCAGCCTGGAAATCAAATGCAGAATTGTGCTTGAAAACAAGCGTTATTTCGGAGACAATACATTCAGACTGTTCCGAGATATGAGTCTCTGTCGAGAAACGAAGATCCAATTCAATCAGACTCTCAAATAACCTGTCTTGCTTTATGGCGCAGAATCTTGGGTCATATCGCATGCTGATGAAATATCTTTAACAGTCTTCGATAGAAAAATGCTCCTAAAAATATATGGTCCTATAATGGAAAACGTGGCTGTCGGTGGCGCAATGGTTAACGTGCGAGCCTCTTGTACATGAGATCCAGGGTTCGATCCCTGCTCAGACCACCTTAAAAATTTCTTTCGGCGGCGGTCACCTCGCATAGTGAAGGCGACACGACACTATCGAGTATTTAGCCATGAAAAACCTTTTAAAAATTCCGGTCGGAATCGCTGTAAAAACTGTAGGTCCCAATCAGTGATCAAAAAACTAGAAAGCGCACAGCTCACTGCTTGTGAGAAGCTTTACCTAATTCCTTCACGGGATGTAATGGGAAACCATTAATTTTATAATGGAAAACTTCGAGTATCGACACCGGGTGAACCACAAGCTGCATAAGCTGTATACCGACATCGACGTAGTTATGCGTATCAAAATAGCACGTTTATGCTGGCTAGGCCATGTCAGTAGTATAGATCAGAATGCGCCATTGCGAAAGGTATTTGAAAACGTACTCGAAGGACCTCGAAAAATAGGAAAACCAAGCCTTCGCTGGAAAAACCAGGTGGAAGATTGCCTGAGAGAGCTTTTTGTTATCAACTGGAGGAGAAGAGCTAAAGATGAATCCGGTTTGGAGAAACATGTTATCCTCATATTGAAAGGCTCTTGAACCCTCTGGGTTGTTTGAGGCCACCTACACTCACAGACAAATTCGGTTGAGATAATTAGCCGTAACCGAAATTAGAGGTTGTCACTACCTCATTGGAGGTTGGCACAACCTCATTGGAGGTTCACACAACCTCATTGGAGGTTGACACAACCGCCTTAGAGATTGTCACAGCCGAATTAGAGGTTGTTACAACCGAATTTCAAAAGTGTCACAAAATAATTTTGAAATTAGTTTTAATTATTAGCTGATGATTTATTTTCCTAAATTCTTACAAAAAAAATTACAAATGGAAAATTTATATAGGGAAATCTTTAGGGTTATGCATTATTTATTCATGCCAGTTCCGACCTTTTTTGAAGTCCCGGACATCATGGATAACCGCACCAATTTTGACGTGACCGTACCGACCTTGAAAAACGGTAACCGTACCGACCTTGAAAAACTGCAAAACCGTGGATATTTGATTGAGCATTTTCTGCAAAAAAATACGTTTTAAGACATAAAATATAATTACAATTTTCTCACTTACCTTTGGTAAGAACCACAAAACAAAAATTGATACAGCCGCGACGGCAATAATTATTCATTCTTAGCTTATTTGAATATAATATTTCTATTTATAATTTTAAACGTCAGGTATGAAATACATGGAATTATGTTGTGGTAACCGAATTGAAAATGAATTCGGCCAGACCTACAGAATGCAATAGAAATTCGGTTACAGCAATCGAATTGACGCTAGATTCGGTCGTTGCAACCGATTTAAGGCTAAATTCGGTTACTGCGACCGAATTGATACCAAATTCGATAGATACAACCGAATTGATGATAAATTCGGTTGTTGCTACTGCAATGGTGTCACATTCTATTACTCCAACCGAATTTGGTATCAATTTTGGTTGTTGCATCCGAATTAATTCCAAATTTGGTTCTTCCAACCGAAATTTTAAAAAATTTAGTTGACAGAACGAATATAATTGAATTTTCAGTTTTAACAACCGAATTCATTATGAAATGAGGTTGCTTCAACCAAATTTCAGTTGCGAGGACTAAATTCGGTCGTCACAACCTCAATTCGGTTGTAGCAACGGCAATTCGGAGGCAACAACTGAATTTACGGTTGCTACAACCTCTTTTCTAACAATTAGTTCTCTGAGTGTAAGTAAGTAAGTCTTATAGTCTGACATATCTTTAGCAGTTTGGAAATTTGACTGTCGTTTACGCAATGGATAGATTAAGTAAATAAATAGTTTACCATAAGATTCCATGAAGGGATTGGTGAGAGCTTCTCACAACCAGTGAGCTGTGCGATTTCTAATTTTTCACTCACTGATTGGGGCCTACAGTTTTACATCGGTTCCGGACGGTATTTTGAGAAGCTCGGCTAGATTGCGTGACTGTTTTCCATAAGACTGTGAGTCCAATTCCCGAACTGACTCTTCCGACGTCGGCCACCTCGCTTAGTAAGGGCGAAATCATCGAGTAATTATCCTTGAACAAACACTTCAAAGCAAATCCGTTTGGAAAATGAGGGGGTGTAATCCGTTTCTTTCTGTTTGTGAGAAACTTCCCCAAATCTGTTCATTAATGTTGTGGGTAAATAAATGTAATTAAATTTGGGAATTCAAATTAATTTGAATTTTGAACAGAAGTAAAGCATTTTTCAGTCGACTTGTATTGTCTTTAAAGTAAATTTTTCAAAATTGTTTGAAAATCGTCATACCAGTAGCCTTAGGAGGTGAGAAGAAATTCGTTAAAATCAAGCGTGCATGGAATTCCATATTTAATGCTGGATATTTGTTAGTTTTTTATGTTTTCGCGTTAGTTAACGTTTTTGCAGTTAAATATTGAAACTTAATGCAATAAACTATAAAGACATAACGTCAATAGTTTCCAGCGCTGTCAATCTCACACTTTATGTGTACGATAGTGACAATTAAGGATTAAATGTTTTTTCTAAAAATGGGAAAACAGAATCGATAAAATACTTGGAAGCCATCTAGTGATATAATAATAATATTATATTTATATATAAATATTAGTGTCAATTCGATTTGTTTTTGGGTAATTTGTATGCTCTCAATGAGCACAGCTAGAACAGAGACAATATTCTGTTAAACTTCTTTATGAGATGCCAAAGTTAAATCTAATTCATATGACAGTAATTTAATGCTTAGGAGTAGTGAGTATATATTTGTCAGATACAATTTGGAATGTATTTTGCCTCCACTGTTTTATCGCTAAATTGACATTCAAATCCTCCAACAATCGCAATAGGTGTTAGACTTTTTTCAAACTCTTAAAGTACTACCTTATAAGGTCACACTAAAATAAAGTCACTACATTTTGGGGATTTATAAAGGGTGTTTTTCGAATTTCAAATCTAACAAGTCGGATTACAAACGTTGCGTATTGATAATAATTTTTCTAGGGTGCTTAGAATTGAAGTTAATTAGTCTTAATTAGTCTTCTGGTACCAATCTAGTTTGAGCAGGTTGCTTTGTCGAATTAGGACAGAGTCCAGATATGGTAATATTTTGTCCTTTTCCTCTCCAATCGTGAATTTTATTTGTCCGTTCTATGTGTTAAGAGCCTTAAGTGCGTTCTCCACTTCATTCCTCTTTATCACAACAAGTATGTCTTTGTTAAGATTTGTCAAGATTTTGGGCATCACTTCCAACCACGTCAAACTTTCGTCAAGTAGCTCCTGCATTATTATGTCTGAAGATTCCATAGGCATACCATTTATTTGCTCATAAAATTTTTACTCGTATTTGAAATATCTCATCTTTTTTTATGCAAAATTTCAGCAATTCCATGAATAAGTCTTGTGGTTTTTGTGTAAATTTTTCCACTATACTCCTTTTCCTATCTACCGTCTTAATGGCCAAATGTATAGGTATACTTGAGAACAGGAACACCGCGTCGAATGACACCAATATTTCGGCATCGTCTATTCTGATATTCTCTATACTCGATTTAAAATCAATCGAATATTTGACATTATATCTGGAGTCCTTCGTCAAATTATTAAGTATACTGATCATATACTTACAAAGTCCTTAGCCTGGTGAGTTGACTGCTGAGCATATTGGTCTAAGGGGGTTCCCATCTTTATGGATTTTGTGGAGCGCGTAGATCCTGGGTGGTGCGGCAACTCTGTTGGTCAGTCTATTCTTCTCCATCAAATTTAGCAATTCTCGATTGTATAATTTCTCCATCAATCTGTTGTTCTCGTTCCGTAGGCTGCTCGTCGGGTTTCTTTTAATACCCGTACAAATATCCCTCAAAATATTGTTCATCTTCGATCTGTAATCGTCCCTATACATTGCCACTGTTCTTCCACTTTTGTCAGCACTCAATATCAATATGTTGTCATGTTGATCCAAAAATTTCCCCGTTTCCCCCACTGTGTCAAGTATTGCTTTGTCCCTTCGACTCTATAAATGTATATCACGTTTAGTGTACGATTCAGTCCATAACTTGGTCAGACTTGCCTGGTGATCATGCATATTATGACTCCAGACCATCTAGCATACACATGTCGGCGAACTTTGGTTCCAAGCATGAGCTCACATATAGAAGGGGATATATTCATTTGCTTCATATCCTGCGGAACAGGTAAGATGGTCCCTAATCTTTCCACCTTATCTGCTTTATGGTTCATGGAATGTTCCTGTACCCCGAAACCCACATAAGGTGAATATCGAACTGCTTGTTCATCTCATTTAGAGATGCGCGGCTAGTGTGGGCAGTACTTAAAGTCAGGATTACAAATTACACAGATTTAATAGATAGCAGCCTGACTCTCAGAGTAGATGTTGATACCACAGATGGTGCTATCGTTTCGTCCCAGCCAAAGGGTAACTTCTCCGATTGCCATTACTTGTGCCTGAAAGATACTACCATGATCTGGTAGCCTTTGAGCAAAGTCTAGACCCAGCTCTTTAGACTACTATAAACACTTTCTATAACCTGGTACGCGTTCCATCCAGCCCTGCCTGTTTGGGATTTGAGAGGAGAAGTTTCTCTCAGAGATAAAAGTGGGTATCATGCAATCGACCACCATTGTGGATTGCCGCAGATCTTTTAAAATCTTTCCATAACCATAGGGGCTGGTGACCCATTGCGAGGAATGTCGAACGCGCCTTGCCGAATTTGCAGCCATTAGCCTTTCCACCACATATAGTGGCAACAGGTTCAGCATAACTCCCAAAGCCTCGGTAGGAGTTGTGCGAAGGGCACCCGTGGTACACATCATTGCCATTCCCTGGACTTTTGCCGACAGACTTACGGAACTGAATTTTTCCAGAACAGGTCAAAACAATTTAAACTAAATATTTCCGGGATAGTTCCCATCATCCTCCAATGATCATTTTACTCGAATTGAGGGCGACTGTGACTCTACTGATCCTATCCATAGCATTTGACTTACAATTAAGTTTTCTGTCGAGAATCACACCAAGATAACTGATGACCCTTTTACACGACTTTAGGGCGACTGTGACTCTACAGATCCTATTCATAGTATTTGACTGCAAACTAAGTGTTCTGTCGAGAATGACACCTAGATATCTTGCACTATCCTTTAAGCTAATTTCTCCAGCACATATTACACCATAAACGTAATTTTCTTAATTACAAGCACAAGGGCTGAAGTTTTGGAAGTTATTTTATTTTTAAAGTGCAACTAAATATATTGGAAGTTTGTGTTCCAATAATAAAGTCAGCCTGGAAATCAAATGGAGAATTGTCCTGGCAAACCGGTGTTATTTCTGGCTACGCAATCACTTCAGAGATAAGAGCTTCTCTCGAGAAACGAAAATCCAACTCCATCAGACTCTCATACAACCTATCTTGCTTTATGGCACAGAATCCTGGGTCATATCGCGTGCTGATTTAACATCACTGGGAGTCTCCGAGAGAAAAATGCTCCGAAAAATATATGGTCCAATAATAGGAAGAACGGCGGGTATCGAAGACTGATGATCCATGAGCTGCATTATCTGTATTTCAATATCGGCATAGTTATGCCAATCATAATAACGCGATTACGCTGGCTGGGCCATGTTAGTAGAATGGATCAGAATGAACCAGTGCGAAAGGTATACGAAGACGTACTCGAAGGACATCGATACTAGGGTGTGCCATCAATAAAATGTAGTTTTTGCTCAAGCTTTATTTGCAAGCTTATAAGGTAAAAGTATTTTTGAGATTTTTCGGAAGAGGTTTAGAGGTCGCGCAAGACGAATCTCCCCCAAAAATCGGGTATTCCGAACTTTTTTTGAATTTTACTTAAAACTTGCCTAATAAACAAGATTTTCTTAGTTTGTGAGTCAAAAGTTTTAAACACAACGTCCAGACTTTTATTGTATATAAACCACCAGTTTTGACAACGGTTTTTCTCAGTAAGGTTCCATGAATTCTATTTTTTTGTAAATTTTGGATAAATTTTGTAAATAACGCTTTATTGTTTTTAAAATTTCTATGAAAATTTACAAATCTAATTATGTACTTTAAAAGACTGATAAATTCCAAACAAATTTGGTGGAAAAAATTTTCAATTTGCAGTTACTGTTCCAGAGTTATACCATTTTAAAGCTTTTTACCCATTGTTGTATGAAACTAATAATATTATAAAGTGTTTGCCATTTTTGCATCGGATTTGCTTTAAATTTCTATGAAAATTTAAAATTCTAATGATGCAGTTTCAAAGGTGGAGAAATTCCAAGTAATATTGTAAAAAACATTTTTGAATTTGCAGTTACAGTTACAGAGTTATGTTATTTTAAAGCTTTTGACTCATTGTATGAAACTAATAATATTATAATATCTTTGCCACTTTTGCATCGGATTTGCTTTAATCATTGCATTAATAAAAAATCTACATGCGCGAAGTAACGACCAAGAATTACACGCAGCAAAAAATGGCTCCGGCAATATATTGCAGGAACCATATATATGTTTGCAAGCATTGTGTTTGGAAATTTTGCTGTGTTTGTTGAAAACTGGTGAAAAAACACCTGACAGACAACAAAGGAACAAAAACGCATCCTATTTTCAATTCATGAAAACAATGCCTGTAAACATATTGTTACGAATTTCCTTATTCGTTCATTTTGCGTTGTTTTATTCCCAATAATAAAACAAGGTTCGTTTTCAATTACGAAAATTACAACGGTATAACTTCCTTTTTTTTACTTATATAGTACAACAGTTTACTTTATTTTCACCACTTTAATAAGTCTTATACTTTACTATCAATTCGCGTTGCTTATTTTACAGGGTTTAATCACAAACTTAACTCTCCGTTCCAAAGAGCTCCGGGATTTATACGAATTCACCATACTCAAATGAAGTTATATCTAGCGAATTCAAGAACCTTCTAGTCGTTGTTGTTGCTTATCTTTGTAGACTCATCTCGAATGGTGGAGAATTATCTTAACTGAGGCGAATTCATGCTACTGGTTTAGCGAGCTGGTACGTTTTTACAATGCATACTTTTGGGCGCAGCACTAACCGCCCTGTTATTTACATAATGTTAGTATAGTCATTAAGAGCAAGCAAAAGCTTTTACTTATTGGTAACAATATATATGGTTCCTGCAATATGTTGCTGGGGCCGTTTTTTTCTGCGTGCAATTCTTTGTCGTTACTTCACGCATGTAGATTTTCATTAAAGCAATGTTTAAATATTATTAGTTTCATACAATGGGTACAGAGTTTTAAAACGGCATAACTCTGGAACTGTAAATGCAAATTCAAAATTTTCTTTTACAATATTTTTGGAATTTATCTGTCTTTTAAAGTGCATCATTAGTATTTTAAGTTTTTATAGAAATTTAAAGTAAATCCGATGCAAAAATGGCAAACAGTTTAGAATATTATTAGTTTCATTCAATGGGTAAAGAGTTTTAAAATGCCATAACTCTGGAATCTTAAATGCAAATTCAAAATTTTTTGTTTACAAAATTGGTTGGAATTCATCGGTATTTTAAAGGACATGATTAGATTTTTAAATGTTCATAGAAATTTTAAAAGTTATAAGACGTGATATACAAAATTTCTCAAAAATTTACAAAAAAATTTTATAGATGTTACGTTATTGAGCAAAATCGTTACCAAAACTGTTTGGTGGTTTATATACAATACAAGTTTGGACGTTTTGCTTTACAAATGTTAACTTACAAACTAAGAAAATCGTGTTTATTGACCGAGTTTTAAGTAAAGTTAAATAGACGTCCGGAATACCCTATTTTTTTGGAAAATTCGACTTGCGCGACCTCGAGACGTCTTCCGAAAAGTCTGGAAAAAATTTAAAAATACTTTACGCTATAAGCTTTCCACTTAAGCTTGAGCAACGATGAAAATCGAAAAAGAACAGATTTATGGGACATCCTAATCGACGCATAGAACGACTAAGTCTACGCTGGAAAGACCAGGCGAAATATTACTTGCGGGGCCTTGGTGTTACCAACTAGAGTAGTAAGGCTGAAGATCGAGTAGGTTGGGGAAACATGTTATCATCATATTGTAAGGTTTTTGAGCCCTATGGGTAAGTAAGTACCCAACGGCGGAAGTCATGACCTGGAAGGCCTGAAATCATGACCAAACAGGCCTTCTTTAAAATACGGAAGACCTTCCCTACACATTACCTCCTCCTTTCTTTTTAACGCGTGAGATTGGTAGGCAAGGCCTTCCTTGCCCATTGCCTAAAGAAGTCCTTACAAGACATGCAAAGAGGAATTTACTTTAATATATTTTTGTTAAACAAATATAAAATTAAAATAATTTATTTTATCACAAAATAATTATGCACTTCTACATATTTATTTATAAGTATGTACGAATCTGTCTTAGAAAGTTTTACCACGCTCAAATTTAAATTGAAAATTTTAAAAATACCCTGAAAGTATTAAATAAAAAATATAATTTTAAAATTTTTATGAATTTTTCCAATTGAATTACGGTTAAAAAGAATCGCAAAAGAAGTTTGTCAAAATTGTAAAAATTTTCTTCTTGGTTATATCTAATGAAAAAATTCATGCATTCCGCAGGCCTTATTTTAGGAAGGAATTACAAAAGAATCATTCCGCATGCCTTATTTGTGGAAGGTCTTGCGACTTCCGCCGCTGTGTAAGCTTTAGAATTTGAGTTGGTTAACTCATTTAGCACCACATTTCGTTTTAGCCTTGTTGATAAACTAGTTACCGGATGTTTATTTTAAGAATTGGAATTTTAGGTAGCTTTCTATACAATGGGCATTTCCCGAATTTAGATCAATCTAATTAAATAATCTGTATAAATCTTTAATAACCTTGTAATGTCACCTCTAGTGGGTATAATTTGTGTATTTATTTCAGAATTTCGACCTTGATGTAGTTAGGAGTTTACGTCTTGTTAACCTCATAAGATCTAATGATCTAGATTATTCTACAGTTGGTTTTGATGAATTACAGTATTAATCCAGTTACAAATCGCGTGTGCGCAACCTTGTGCATGTCTTGTACTTAACATGTGTAGTTACCTTTTAAAAATGGTTAATTGGAAACAACACAATATTTTAATTATAGGTATGAAAACATTGCAATATATTTGCATTACTTCAAATTTGTATGTGACCTAAAAACGAATGACTTGAGACATACATACATTCGTTTTTAAAACCACGAAAGAAGACAAGCTAACATTTGGGAATTACAATTTACAACAGAAAATATAGGGTAACTGTGCTACATATGTATGATTGTATTTACGTATGTATTTCAGGCGAAAGGATGTCAGTGAATACTGCATAAAGATGTGTGTTATTTCCTAACAAAGAGGTAATTAACATGTGGTAAACACAACGAAAGACTTAAGACACATGCGCACTCTCAGCATGTTTCCATGAGAATAAACATATTTCATCAAATGTTGTTGTATTCAGTTAAAGATGTGTTGTATTCTGTTAAAAATTGTGTGAAATTAAAGTTTTTAAATAAATTAGTAAAAACTTTAATTTACTTTACATACCAAAAAAGCCAACAACAACAATTATTTTTAATAAAATTAAATTTTTATAAAAAAAAATTTTAAACTTAAGTAAATGTGTTTTGTTTTGTAAATTTGTTAACTATTTTGCCACTTCTTCACCTTTTATGCTCAGCATCATTGCAGATGAGGAATTTCAAGGATGTTCGTTGCACACTTTTGTCCTTCACTTAAGCGAATATGACACAGAAAAATTTAGATCGTTTGTTTTCCAAGTTGATTTGTCGGTTGCATTAGGCTGCAATAGTTGGTTTTGTGCATTTTGGCATTTGTGGTTTTTCAATAAATTTTTATAATGCAACATCAATAAATTGTGGCAGCAGCAGCAGCAACAGCAACAATGGCAACAAAAACAATAGCAACTAATAGAAATCAAATCAAAAATCAATTCAGCAAAATTCCAAAACCGAATAGAAAAAGCAAGAAAAACAAAACTTTACCAGAAAAGCCAAACAAACCAACATACATCAATCCATAGGCATGTGTGTGTGTATATAACGTTACAACAAATCCAAACCACCAGCAACAACAACCATACACTGCAAATTTATTGCAAATCGCAAATACTTTCAACTCACAACAACAACAAAACAGCACTTTCAACTCACAACAACTGCACCCGACAACACAACTAAAGAAAACATAAGCGAAAAACGGCAGTCAGCAGAGAAAAGGCGAAAAAAGGCAACATTCGTTAAAAACCTGTTTCTGTATTGTGGCCTACGAGTGGTGGTGGTGTAGTGGTGTAGATCACCTATAAACCGAGTACACACTCACTTTCTCACTCATTCGCTAACTCAGCGTATCCGTTGCGATGGCGGCGGTATGAGAGAGCTCTGCTGTTAATTGCCGTACTAAGCGTGTGTGCGTGTCGCGGATCAAGAGAGAACAAATAACATAAATCCAGAGAGAGGGAGAGGCCATTTATGCCGTTGTGTGAATAGAAGAAACCTTACAACAAGGTAAACTTTAACAAGTTTGAGACAGAAAAAAAAATCGAACAAAAACAGCAAACACAACATTAGCGGCAAAAGCAACAATATTCATAACACACTTCTAAAAAGAAATCTATACAAAATGCGTGAGGAGCCAGCAAGAGTTCAAAACAGTACGGTGACACATTCTCACATATAGGGAGAAGCAGGTGATGTCAAATATAAATGCGTTACCGTTTTACGATGTGGACCCATTTGTATTTTTTTAATATTTTAAGGTAAAAGTTATGAATGTTTGAATATAAATACTTAGTGATTTTTAAAGACTTTTTGCTTCTTATGGAAGAGTATTGAAAATCGGATGGAAACAATGTTCATTGACTGTAATGGAGTAGAGGTAACACGTCGCCGAATGTAAACGTTCAACAAATTTATATAAAAGTACAAAAAGAGTTAAAAAAAGTGTACACCAGGGTGTCCCATCAATAACAATTTTTTTTTTGCTCAAGCTTTATTTGAAAACTTATAGGGTAATTTATTTTTGAGAATTTTTTTAGATTTTTCGGAAGTGGTTTAGAGGTCGTGCAAGTCGAATTTCCCCCAAAAATCGAGTATTCCGGTTGTTTTTTGAATTTTACTTAAAACTCGGTCAATAACCACGATTTTCTTAGTTTGTAAGTCAACAGTTTTGAAGCTAAATGCCCAAACTTTTATTGTGTATGCACAAACCACCAGTTTTGGCAATGATTTTCTTCAATAAGGTACCACGTATTCAATTTTTCGTAAATTTTGTAAATAACGCTTTATATCTTTTAAAATTCGAATGAAAATTTGAAAAACTAATGACAGACTTTAAAAGATGTATTAATTACAAGCAATTTTGTAAAAGAAAATTTTTAATTTGCATTTACAGTTCCAGAGTTATACCATTTTAAAACTCTTTACCCAGTGTATGAACCTCTTTACCCATTGTATGAACCTGTTGTTTTATTCCATTAGGATATCACCACTTACGACTTTCCAAATAAAATGATCCACACTTAATACTACCAAATGTGGCAACATTTGCTGTAATGGGTGAAAACAATGCGATATGGCAACACGTTTGTAGCCAGTGCCAACAAACACATGGCAGCAGAAGATGTTGTAGTAGTTGTAAGCAGCAGCAACAGACATCTTATTTTCGTTCATTCATTTCAGTTGTCAGACTCTACACAAATATATACCAACAATACAAGAATGCAAAAACTATAAAAACAAAATACATATGATTTTAACAAGTGAATCGAAAAATGACATGGAAAAATGTCATCACCTGTTTAAACGACTATACCTGATATATAATTCTACCATGATCAATATGTATAACATTTACCGCGAGTTGTTGTGAACAATTTTGTTTCAATTTTCTTTTCAATCCGAAATAAAAATCTACCCTTCAAATCTTGCAAAATTCTGCTTTTGAGTCTCTCCTTGATAACATTTTCATTCGCAAGAAATGATAACAAATTTTATCTAAGATAATTTTTTGTTGTCATTTCTTGAAATTGATCATGTGGCAACATTGTCATTGCTCAAGTAAGAATTTAAGTGGGAAATTGAAATGCCACTTAATATCGCTTAGCTGTCTCGTACAAATTAAGCTATAAATAACTTTAGCGGGATAAAAAAAACACACTTAATATTAATAAACACACTTATATATTAACAGTAACAGCAAAAAATGGCCCCGGCAACATATTGCACGACATATCTGATTGCTTGCAAACATATATATGTTTCCTGCAATATGTTGCTGGGGCCATTTTTTGCTGCGTGCAAATCTTTGTTGTTACTTAGCGCATGTAGATTTTTCCATGAATACAATGTTCAAAGTAAATGCGATGAAAACTTGGCAAACAGTTTATAATATTATTAGTTTCATACAATGGGTAAAGAGTTTTAAATTGGCATAACTCTGGAACTGTAAATGCAAATTCAAAATTTGTTTCTACAAAATTGCATGGAATTTATCCGTCTTTTAAAGTGCATCATTAGTATTTTAAATTTTCATAGAAATTTAAAGCAAATCCAATGCAAAAATCGCAAACAGTTTATAATATTATTAGTTTCATACAATGGGTAAAAAGCTTTAAAATGGTACAACTCTGTAACAGTAACAGCAAATTAAAAATTTTTTTCTACAAAATTTCTTGGAATTTATCCGTCTTTTGGAATGCATCATTAGTTTTTTAAATTTGCGTAGAAATTTTAAAAGTTATAAAGCGTTACTAACAAAATTTATCCAAAATTTACGAAAAAATTTAATACGTGATAACTTATTGAGCAATATCATTGCCAAAACTGGTGGTTAATGCATATACAATAAAAGTTCGAACGTTTTGCTTTAAAAATTTTGACTTACAGTCTAAGAAAGTCGTGGTTATTGACCGAGTTTTAAGTAAAATTCTAAAAACGTCAGGAATACCCGATGTTTTGGGGAAAATTCGACTTGTGCGACCTCTAAACCTCTTCCGAAAAATCTGAAAAAAATCTCAAAAATACCTTACCCCATAAGCTTTCCAATCAAGCTTGAGCAACCATGAAAATCGAAAAAGAAATATTTTTTGGGACACCTTAGTGTACACAAGTGGAAACACAAATGACTGCAAAATCGGCCAACCGCCTAGGACGTTCCCTACAATCAATCACCAGTCCATATTGTCATGGGCTGATTTTGAGGGATCTTCGTATATCCATAGTAAAAGTCGACTAGATGACACCCACTTCAAACTTATAGTGTACCTTCTCCAGTCATATCCCGGACAGACAACACTGGAGGGAACTCATACCAGGTTATAGAAGGTATTTAGGCTCCAATTTCAAAATTATATGGCAAGGTAGGTTATGGAGTCCATTCTAAAGAGCTAGGACTTGCAACTCACGCCAAGTACTTGGGCGTGATTCAGGAACCTAAACTATCCTGGAAGCGTGACATAGAACACCGCGCATAGGAAGCAACTGTTGCGTACTACGCATGTCTGAAAATATTCGTTAACCGATGTGGTCTCCGACCGAAAATGGTGCTATGGATGTATACTACTATAATCCGACCTATACTCTCCTACGGAGCAATGGTATAGTGGCCTGTGGCGAGAAAGACGTCCACCATAAAACTGTTGTATAGAGTACAGAGATCAGCTTGCATTGGCATAACAAGGGCAATGAAGACGTGTCCAGCCGAAGCCAGTAATGAAATGCTTCATATTATACCAATTGACCTTCACATAACAGCTAGTGCGGCCTGGAGCGCTACCCGACTAAATGCTCTTGGAATCTGGAAGAGCAACGCATATGGACATGCGAGAATATTACAGATAATCCCTAGAGAACTCAACATAAACACCGATTACTGCACCCCCTCATTGACGTTCGATAACCTATTCGATGTCACGTCTCCCAGAAGAATAAATAAAATAAATGGTTTCCCTTTACATCCCGTGAAGGAATTGGGGAGAGCTTCTCTCAACCAGCGAGCTGTGCGCTTTCTAGTTTTATACTCAGTGATTGGGACCTACAGTTTTACACCGATTCCGAACGGTATTCTAGAAAGTGTCGCCTAGGTGACCGCCGCTGAAAGAAATTTAGGGTGGTCTGAGCACGGATCGAACCCAGGATCTCATATACAAGAGGCGCGCACATTACCCATTGCACCACCAACGGCCAGAAGAATAGAGTGGGATAAAGGGGAACCACTGACATGGATTCGATACCAAAGTATTTACGGACGGATCCAAAATTGAATGTGGAACCAGCTCGGGTGTCTTCTCCGAAGAGGCAAGCCTCAATTTATCATTCAAACTCCCAGACAAGTGCAGCGTTTTCCAAACGGAGGTACTGGTCATCAAAGAAGCCTGCGCCAATCTTATACTACAGCGAAAGACACAGTGCATTGGAATATTTGTAACAATCTAACAACACTGCATCTAAACTCGTTAGTGAATGTTGGGCAAAACTTGTCGAGCTAGGTCGACTGGCCAATGTGGTTCTTACTTGGATACCACACCACAAGGGTCTCCTAGGGAACGAAAGGGCAGACGAACTAGCCAGAGCACGATCCTCTTCCACCCAACTCTATATGGTGTCAATCGCAGCGCATATAGAGTCGATGAAAAGAGGCATTTTCCTGCATTACCTTGAAAAAGCAAAGGCCAGATGGGATAGGACGGACACGTGCCCCGCATGTCAAGAAATACGTGCCCAGAATATATCATTCACCGGACTAACTCCTTGATTAGCCATAATCGGGGGAACATATCAAGGTAATCATGCAAGACGACTGAATCTTCCATATAATGACCACTACCGTGCCTGCGAAGACGCAGAAGAGGAGGAGATGGTGGAACATCTCCTCTGCAGTTGCCCCGCTCTAATGAATAGACGCGTAAAGACTATAGGTCGTCCCTTCCTACACAACCTTACTGAGATACACGAGTTAGACCTAGGGGATCTAATGATTATTTAAAAAAACACTAGTCACTTTACGCGTTTTACAAAATGTAAATGCTAGCTATAAATCACAGCCAACGATCCCTATTGGGTAAAGACTGCGAGTATAATGACGAAATATTATAAACTGTAGCCAAATAACAACACGATGAACTAAACCGTTATCTTTTTACAAAATAACACTTACAGCGTCCTAAGCAGCTTGTTGCCAAGTGGGATCAAGATGCATTCAAGGGTTAATATAATGTAAATAATAGGGCGATTAATGCTGCGCCTGAAATTATACCCTTACCACAAACCAGTTGACGAGTCCGCTATAAATGAGTTATTTTAAAACTTCTATACTACAGGTTCTGGAATCGGATTGAACAATGTAGCAACTGGTAGAAACCCTGCTGGAAAGAAGCATAACTCGTATAAATAGCTCAGGTCATTGGCGTTTGGAGTTAGCCTGTGATTAAACACAATATTGAACGATTGTATTTAATTATAATATAAAATATAGACTTATTGCAAAGTGTTGACTTTCAAACTGTACAAATAAAATAAGAGGAACTAAAAGTGTTGTACTTATTGTAATTGCAAAACGAAGCCTGTTCATTAACGGGAATATAATAGCGCTATAAAGGACGATCTGCAAATTCGTAACAATATGATATAAAGACCTACTTTAAATAATCTCGTAAATCCCCCGATATGGGATTCGTCTTATCTACCAATAACACATATACATATATGGAGTTTTGTAGAATTTAATATAAAGCTGAATTTCATAAATCATTCACCCTCTTAGAATGACTGATTTTGGAAAACAAAGACCTGTAGCTCATACTGAATATCACAAATATGGTATTCTTATATTCCCATTGTATCCCATAAAGGGATAGGGAGACTTTCACACAGTCAGTGAGCTGCGAGCTTTCTCTTTTTAGACTCATCTACTATGGTCAGATCTACTTTAGGTAAACTTGAGTATTTTTCGCATGTTTCATGGATGATGACTTTTAAAATTGAGAGAAATCACCATATCGAATTTGTCTTAAGGTATTTTTTTTGGCTTTATACCTTTGACAGATTAGAATAATAAACAAATAAATTGTTTCCCATTGCATCCCATGAAGGGATTGGGGAGAGATTCTATCAATCAGTGAGCTGTGATCGTTCTACATTTACACTTACAGATTTGAACCTATAGTTTAACACCGATTCCGGACGATTTTTGGAGAAGGTTTTTCATGGCTAACTAAACGAAAGTGTTGTCGTCACTAGGCGAGGAGATTTTGTTTGATTTTTCAATGCTGTTTAAATGAATAAAGGACATATATATATATATATATATCTCGTGAAGTATAGAAAATATCGTAGAGATATGTAGACATTTTTATAGGTCAGTATTAAAAGATTACTCGTGAAGGAATTAGCGTAGATAATAAGCATCAATTTAGTGGCTGTTCTAAATTTAAAAAACCCAAAGTTACCCAATTTATGCTTTCACATATCACCTCCTGTATGATTCAAGGGAATGAGTTTAACTTAAGCTCGACGATATCACTACTGGTATACCTGTGTAAAATTCAATGCAAATCGGATGGATTAGCCAGCTAGAAATGTAGTAATGTTTCCTCTTTTTTCATATCCCCCATTGTGATTAACCCGACCACCAACTGGTTGTGAAAAAGGGACAGAATCGGTAAAAAATAGGAATATTTTGGTTTTATATAAAAAATTGGACAAAAATACATGTATTTAGTTAAAATAAGACTAAATTTGTAAAATAAAGATTTTTATTTTGTATATAAACGTGGGACATTCCTGTAAAAAAATGTGGGACATTCCTGTAAAAATCGAGACAACCCCCCAAAATCTGGGGACAATCCTCCAAAATCGGTACGGTTGTAACGAAATATATTCATTGCTGCAATGAAATATATTGTTACGAAAAACCTGTTACCTTTAGGTTAAATTCAGATATGAATGACAATGGACGGTTCATGTGAATAGCATGATTAATCTTACAGTAAAGCAAACACTTCTGTTAGTTAGTGTACATATTGTTAGGATTAAGTAAAAGCTTTTACTTACCCTTAATGACCAGACTAACATTATGTAAATAACAGGGCGATTAGTGCTGCGCCTGAAAGTATACACATACTACAAACCAGTTGACGAGCCGGCTGTAAGTGCGTTATTTTAAAACTGTTATACTACATGTTCTGGAATCGTGAGGAAGAATCTGAAAGCTGGTAGAGCTCCTAGCGGCGAGAAGCACAACTGGTATAAATACCTGAGGCTATTGGCATTTTGAGTTCAGTTTGTGATTAACCACCGGAAAGTAAGCAACGCGACTTGATAGTAAAACGTTAGAGTTATTGTAAAGTGGTGTAAATACAGTGAACTGTTGTACTATATAAGTAAAATAAAAGGATGATAAACTGTTGTAGTTATCGTAATTTAAAACGAACCTTGTTTTTTTATTGGGATTAAAGCAGCGCAAAAAGGACGAATAAGCAAATTCGTAACAATATATACAATGTAATATTGCTATAGGTAATAAGTACTAAAATCTTTGCATACTTTTTGGCTGCAATGAATATTATGAATTGATAAATTGTCACAGTCTAGAAAACTCTGGTGTGGTCACCACGGATGACTAGCTATAAGTGGAGATATTTGTGGAAACATTTTGGTACAAATATTCAACCGCTGTGAGTCTTTGAGTTAGCCTGAAACTGTCCAGCCTTAACTTATAAATAGTGTTAATAAGGACACTACTACTGTCATTGGATAAATTAAAACTAAATATTTTCCAATTACTTCCCATAAAGTTCCTCAAAGTCAGTGACCGGTGTGCTTTCTCTTTCTAGGCTTACTGATTGGGATCAAATGTTTTTAACTGGTTCCGGATGGGTTAAAATAAAACAAAAAAGGGGAACCCATTACATTCCATGGAGTTGTTAGGTAGAGCTTCTCACAAACAGTAAGGTGTGCGCGTTCTGGTTTTACACTCACTGATTGGGATCTAAAGTTTTACATCGTTTACGAACGGTATTTATGAGAAGTTTTTTCATGGCGAAATACTCCATAGTGTCGCTGTCACTGAGCGAAGTGACCGCCGTCGAAAGAAGTATAAGGTGGTCTGAGCAGGGATCGATCCCACGTTTTTATGTACAGGAGTGGCGGACGCTAACTATTCTGCAACCTACTATAATTATTGTAATTTATAAAGTACCTTGTGTTGTTAACGATAAATATTTTTGTAGCACTGTGTATATTGGCTTGATGAAAACTTGCCGTCAAAACAGTAAACAGTTTTATTTGTATTATATAGCAAACACAGGACTTAACTGCGACCGATAGTATATTAATATATTTAGTTTTATTTACATTCAACAGCCTTTAGCAACCACATACGAACTTGTGCTACACCCCATGTAACAATTGCATTTAGCAACAGCAGCAACATTAGAGCAGCTTTAACAACCACAGCAACAACAAAAGCAGCAGCGGGCAACAAACTGACTTAACATTGTCGTCCGTATCTAATGTTAACACCGATACGAGAAAAAAACACAAAAGGCAAATACACAAACAACAAAACACACCGTAAAAGGTTTATTAAACAAAACAAGCAGAACTTAATAAACTTCAAATAAAACGACAACGACAACGGCGACAACGACGATCTCGAAGTGCATGTAAAAAAGCACCACCAAGGTACAATAGAAGTAGCAACATCCACACCAAAAGGCAACAGCAGCAGCAGTAACATCAACATCAGCATCAACCTCAACATCATTGAAAACCAACATCACATAGCAGAGCAAAAAGTAAAGAAATACAAACAACAACAAACCAATGAACGCATCAAATTTCATACGCTCGTAAGTTGCGAATTCCACAGCAATAGCTGTTAGATGTTAGCTGCCTGCGACAGCAACATCAGCTCAGCAGCAACAACAAAAACCTAATGAACGAGTTGTGAATAAGTTGAAAATTTAAAATTATTAGAATTTAGATCTTGCAAAAAAAACAAAAACAAAGAAACCATACGAATCAACAAATAACCACCAAGTGACAGGTGACAATAAAAATCCTAAAATGATTGACAAAGGGAACCATAATACATGAAAATGCTGCACATGCTGTTACATACAAAAATTGTAACGGCTTTTACATCGCGGCCTCGAAAATATTTGGATCCAATGGTATTCAAGCCAAATGGTTTGGTTTTTTTTTTGAGTCTCTACACAAAACTTGATAGTTTGTAGGGTATGCATTGGATTAATCGTAATTCGATAAAACGATTAATCGTGGTCGAAAAATTAATCGAACAACTCAAAATTGTAACAACTTTTTCAATTAACTAGTAACTCATATAAATTTAGCCGCTTAATCGATTAATCATGAAAATATATTGTTACGAAAACGACTTAAAATGTTTGTTTTAACTAACATTTGAATCACAACGGCCAGCTGCCGTATGAATGTTAATTGAAAGTGTAATATATGTTAAACTAACAGTGCAATGTCAACGAACAGTTTGGAATGTTGCGACTTGATTAATCTAACAGTGTGTTACAAACTAACAGTGTGCTACATACAAATTAACAGTGTTTTACAGCTTAATGTTAAGCCTGTCGATAAATATATAATACTGTAAGGTGAAACCTATCATGCACTATCTCACCACGATTGGTTGAAGAAATCGCTAATTATCTTTCTAGATGATTCGAGAAATAGCTGACGTTACTGCGAGGTGGATCGAGAAATGTCAGAATGGTGTTTCGTGGAGACTTTAAACTGATAGAAATGACAATTTGTAAGGCGTTGCCAGAAGATGCTTATTGAAAAATATACCTAGTCGACTTAGAGTAAAAATGTTATTACTGTTAAATATTGGTATTGAGGTAATTATCTATTGTGAAGTATTAAGTTGTGTAAAGTACAAAAAACAGTACTATCGTAATTTAAAGAGAACCGTGTTTAAGTAAAAATAAATAAAACAGCGCTAAAAATGATAATTCGTAATATAGAAGAAATATTAGCTAAAGACTCGGATGATATTGTTACGAATTTCCTTATTTGTCCTTTTTGCGTTATTTTATTCCGAATAATAAAAGTAGGTTCGTTTCAATAACGATAATTACAGCGGTATAACTTCCATTTATTTTACTTATATAGTACAACAGTTTACTTTATTTACACCACTTTAATAAGTCTTGTATTTTACTATCAAATAGCGTTGCTTACTTTCCGGCGGTTAATCACAAACTGAACTCTCCGTTCCAAAGACCTCCGCTATTTATACCAACTCACCATACTCAAATGAAGTTATATCTAGCGAATTCAAGAACCTTCTAGTCGTTGTTGTTGTTGCTTATCTTTGTAGAATCATCTCGAATGGTGGAGAATTATCTTAACTGAGGCGAATTTATGCTACTGGTTTAGCGAGCTGGTACGTTGTTACAATGCATACTTTCAGGCGCAGCAATAATCGCTCTGTTATTTACATAATGTTAGTATGGTCATTTAAGAGTAAATAAAAGCTTTTAGTTATTCGTAACAATATTATAGAAAACGAGCTTCGTTGCGAACTAAAGAATATTCATTTGCGTGTATATAGATTCGGTATATAACTAGCAAAGACACAAGACACACACTAGCAAAGACACACACCACATTATTTAACAGAACTCGGCTAGCAACAGTTATCATGTTGACCAGCCAGCCAGCGGGACAGACAGACGGACGTGGATACTAAAGGTGTAATATGGCTTCTTCTATGCATTACAGTTTTCCTTATCAAATGAAATATAACCCCATCCGTATGGTTGAGGGTATAATAACACGATTAAACTGGGATTATATTAATATAGTTACATCTGTATATCCCACGATATAAGGACATGTACCTGGAATCTGTGAACACTATACAGGACGGGTGCCACTTTCCAACTGGTGGATGTCCTCGAAAAATATACTGCTGATATCAGAGCTATCCGGGAACTGCGGTCGACGGGATATGCTTGCACCTGGAAGAAAACTGCGATATTTACTACAGCTGCCATGAGCGAAAGCACGAATTTATAGTTGGCAAGAGACTACGACACTTCGTTTCAAGGTTCAACTCAGTGAGTGACCGCATAGCCACAATTCGCATCAAAGCGAAGTATTTCAACACCTCTTTAATTTGTGTGCAAGCACCGACAGAGGATAAAGGCGATAAGGTCAAAGAATCATTTTATGAGCGTCTGGAGGAAGTATACGCACTCTTCGCTGAGCACGACATTAAGATTATTCGTGGCGATTTTAATGCCAAATTAGGACAGGAAAGAATCTTTCGACCAACCATCGGTAATCACAGTCTACTACATGATACCACTTCCGATAATAGCATAAGACTGATAGACTTCACCGCTGCAAGGAACATGGTAGTTAGTAACACATGATTCCAGCATAAGGACATACATAAGGCTACCTGGTTATCTCCTGATTAGAGAATGAATAACCAGATTGATCACTTGGTAATAGATGGCGGGCAGTCTTCTAGAGAAATTGATGTACCTGCGATTCGAGGTGCCAATATCGACTCGATTCATTACCTGGTGGCTACGAAAGTTCGCACATGACTAAGCAGGGCGAAAAACGTACGAAGCCGAACACGGGAAAAGCTAGATATTGACAAGCTGCAAATGTTGGACATATCAAAGGTCTATCAACAAACGCCCACTTTTCTGCTAGAGCAGAATAGTCCCCCTCCTGACACCACAGAGCGCAATGGAAGTACATCTCCCATTCTTGGAAAAACGCCGCAAGGACTGAACTTGGCTATCAGCCGCAGAAGGACAAGCCATGGTACGACGAAGAATGTCGCATTGCAACTGATAAAAAAAGACTCCGCACGTCTGGCAACGAAACAGTCAGTTACAACGCGTGCTGCGAGCGAGCAGTACACGAGGCTGAGAAGGGAGGAAACCCAAGTATTTAGGAGGAGCAAATGGCAGTGGGAGCAGAGAGAGAGAGTGAATAGACCGAATTGAGCGGGATGGAAAATGAATCCCGAAAATTTTTTCAGAGGGTACGAATATCGAATAACGGGCCGAATAATGGCCTGCCCTCCTGCAAGGACGAGAATGGGAACCTGGATGCCGATAAGCAGTGTGTGCTCAAAATGTGGAGAGACCACTTTTCAACACTACTCCACGAAGATTTTGCCACTGAAGATCAGGAGGTAATGATAGTGGAAGATAGTGTAGATTGTATCCCCCCCCCCCAACCAAGCGAGATTAGCACGGCGATCTCCCGGCTTATGAATAATATAGCCGCTCGTGCGGATGGGCTACCCGCTGAACTTTTTAAGGCAGTTGGCGAAGGACTGCTAACCCATATGCATCGACTTATATGCGGTATATGGTTGGGGGAATCTATGCCTGATGATTGGAGTCTCAGTATATTTTATCCTGTATTCAAAAAGGCTGATCCGTGTGTCTGTTCCAACTATCGCGTTATCAGTCTTTTATCCATCGCATGTAAGGTCTTGTCGAGCGTATTATGTGAAAGACTAAAGCCAATTATTGAAAACCTGATTGGACCTTATCAGTGTAGTTTTAGACCAGGCAAGTCAACGACTGACCATATATTCACGCTACGCCAAATCCTGGAAAAGACCCACAAAAAGCAAATTGATACATAACATCTTTTTGTTGACTACAAAGCTGCTTTCGATAGCCCCATACGGGGAAAACTGTACGAAGCTATGTCTGAACTTGGGATTTGTGCAAAACTGATCCGCCTCTGTAGAACGACACTGACCAACACCAAATCAGTAGTGAAGGGGTTACTGCAGTAGTTTCAAGAATCGAAAAGGAATCAGCGAAGGTGGGTCTTGCTGTTAATGAGAGCCAAGACAAAATTGATGGTGTCAACGACTAGAGAAACCTCCCGACTTGGTCCGCACTTGAACGTTGACAACCGATTTTATTTTGAAGTGGTAGATGATTTGGTCTATCTTGGATCCGCCGTGAACAAGGACAACAACGTCATCCTGGAGATAAATGGGAGAATTGTGCTTGCAAACATATGCTATTTTGGGCTCAGCAAGCAGTGTAGGAACAAAGCCCTCTCTGGACGGAAAAAAGTCCTGATATATCAAACTCTCATTTTAACAAACTCTCAAAAAACTCGTGGCTGTATTAGAGAGAAAAATTCTCCGTAAAATATATATAAAAAAAAAAAAGTGGTTTCCCATTACATCCCATGAAGGGACCGGGGAGAACTTCTCACAATCACTGATGTGCGCCTTCCAGTTTTCACTCACTGATTTGGGACCTGCAGTTTTACACCGATTCCGAACGGTATTTTGAGATGCTTTTTCATGGCTATATACTCGATAGTCATAATTTTAGACATAATTTTGAATTTTGAAGGTGGTCAGAGCAGGGTTCGAACTCAGGATCTCATGTACAAGAGCCTCGCACACTAACCATTGCACCACCGATGGTCCTGTTAAAGAGAACGGCGAGTACCGAAGTCGTTGGAACCAAGAGCTATATAATTTATATTCTGACGTGAGCATAGTTAGGCGAATCAAATTAGGTGAATTGCGTTGGCTAGGCCATGTTATCACAATGGACGAAGAGGAGCCAGCGCTAAAGGTTTTTGATAACGTACGCGATGGAACCAGGAAAAGAGGACCACCAAAACTCCGATGGAAAGACTAGGCCGAAGAATCCCTCCATATCTTTGGTGTTACCAACTGGCGAGAAAATGCGAAGGATAGAACCAGTTGGAGGAATATATTAAAATTTGTTTGTAAATTTATTGTAAAAGGTTTGAAAATAGTCAATAAAAGTAAAGAAGTAAAGTTTATTTTGTTCAGTGACTTATAGTGAAATTTTACGTAGAATATTTGTTACCCCTTAAAATGCAATTTTGAGGCATATTTTAGCGCTAACTCGGGAAAAGTACGAAATTAACCCTTAAATGGAGTTTCAGTTTTGACTTGGCATTCAAGTTGAGTTTTGAGCTTTGGTACTTTAAGAAACTTATAGTAGAATTTTATCAGAAATATTTTTGTGAGACATTTTAACCAGTTACATCCCTGTTTTAGGTGTGTTTTTTACCCTTCTCCACAAAAAGAACAAAAAATACCCATGTATTAAGGCGGTAGAGGGTTAAAGTATTTCACAAAAATATTTCTCGTAAATTTTTTCATAAAATTGCTGAACACATCCTCTACGCAAAATGTAAGGATAACATGGTTTTGTTTGCCGATTCATCGTTAGAATCTGAAAAAGGGATGAAATTTCAACCCCTCTTAAAAGGAGTGCAGACGTAAACTTTCGAAAGACCGATACACGTTTATTCTTTTTTACCCCCTCTACCAGACTGGTTATGGTTTCTTTATAAAATAATGTGTGAAATCGTCGCCGAAGTTGAAAAAGGCGAAAAAATTAAAAAATATCGGTTTGCTGGGCATAGTTTCTTAAATAACGTATATATCGTTAGAAAGACCAAAGTTTCTTATTTTTAAATCCGGTGAAAAATTGAAAATCGGTTGATAATCAACTAACTTACAGGGTTATAAATGTGCAAACGTGGGTTTTTAATCGATTTTCAAGATTTTGGTGGTGTTTGGGAAATTTCACAAGCAGACTATTGTTTCACTCGGCAATACCTACAAGAAAAACACTATCACTTCGCAGGTATTTCCACTTTAGTCTTTTTTGTATCTCTGTCTTATACGTAGTCACTACTTGAAAAATCGATACTAAAATAGCAAAACTCGAGCAGTCTTTACCAAACCATATGTATATATTGATCCCATGGAGATCCGATTTGAAAATTTGGCTATGATGTAGAGCAAAAGATGGACTTTCTTTTTGGTGGGGGAAATCAGAAATTAAAGATACGTTATGCCTGGATATTCAAGGATAAAGGATACTTTGGAGTTTTCCATATCATTGAACCACAATAACACGACTGTTGTATGGGCTATTATTAAAGCGGTTTTTACAGACTTTAAAATGATATCTAACATTTTGAAATCCATTAACGCATTCCAAAGATATGCCATTTTTCAGTCAGGCCCTTTTTTGCCATACAATACCTATTTCAGGGAACTATAAAACAAAAACTACTTTGAATGTTGAGTTAATTCTGGTGTCTTAGAATTCGTATGGACGAGGAGAAACTTCTGTCCAAATTTCATACAATTCAATAGGGGTTGGGTCCTCGACTGTGTCGACATATTTTGAAATTACCCGATACATGTATTTGTTACCCAAATGTGGCTTTGTTTGTGGAAAACTGTTGAAAACAAATACGTCACTGACAATAAAGAAACTAAACACAGCAGATCTTCAATTCATGAAAACAATGCTTGCAAACATGTACATGGTCCCTGCAATATATTGCTGGGGTAGTCATTTTGCAGCGTGTAGAGAGTTTGAAAGATCATTTATTAGTTCATAATAAGAAAGGTGGAAGTAACATATGTCTAATGATTTCACAAAACTCAAAATTATCAACGAATTTGGTTCAAATTCATGTATTTTTAACAAATTTATTGATTTATCATTCGTGGTAAATTGTATCTCCGTACTATAGATAGTTCCTTCAATTTGTAGCCACTCATTGTAGAAAAGAGCAAACGTGTTTGAAGTGGGGTATTAAAATCCAAAGAAAATTAAATAGAAGTCATAAAATTTAAACTAACACTGTGTTAAAATATATTTATATATTTTAAATATTTTATATATTTTAAATACATTTAATACATTTTTATATTTTAAATACATTTTAACGTTTCTTTGAGAATTCAACACTTTTCGAGTTGAGTTTTAAAATTTTTAATTTTTTTTAACAAATAACCACACAACAGAGATTGTGTATTAAATTTGTAGGAACTGTGGGCAAAACTTTTTTTTATTTCTTTTCTACCCTTTATTTGTATACACGTTTTCGTATTCCCAGTTTTTGTTTTCTTTCTTTTGTTAACGATCTTCGCGAAGTTTATTTTATTTTCTCTGCCTAAACGAATGATCAATAACAACATTTTATTGAAACTTTAAAATGTTTAGCTTACATTTTTGTTTTTTTGTTGTTGTTTGAAATCCAGACTTGTAGTAATCCCAACTTTTGCTTTCTCCTCTCTTTCTCGGTTTTGTTTCAATGTGTTGCAAATTTTTCAATTTGTTTTGTTTTCATACTTTATTTCACTAAATATTATTTTTGCTGCCAAAGAAAGAATCTTTTATTTTTCTTCTTCAATATTTATTTAATTTTTGTAAAATATTTTCATTAATTTTAACACTTTTTTATGCTTTTTCTCTCAGCTTTATTCCTTTTTTAATATTTACACAAACACTAACACACATTTTTATTTTTCCCAAATTCACACTATTCACTATTCCTTGGCTACAAAACCAATAAATATACTTATATATCTTTTGCGAGATCTGTATATAACTAACTTTATTTGTTTGCCACTTCTTTTAAACGCTCTCGCTTCGTTGTGTAATTTTTGTTACGTTTTGTTGTTTTATTTTTTCTTCTTTTATTTTTTCTTATTTTCCTTTCTATGCTAACGTTCCGTGGTTGGCCGTTACGTCTTCATTACGCGTTCACAGGTAAAAGCAAACTGTTTATTCAGCTCTGTTAGAGAGCAGATATTTGTCCGGTCGAGTTGAGTTTTGTTGCAGCAGCACTTAAGATCATGAAGTGGATTTCAACTTGTTTTTTTTTTTAAACCAAAACGATGAATATCCCCATCTTAAATGTGGTGAGTTTGATTTATACAAGCTCGCTCTCTTTAAACGGTGAGAAAGAGTATTATAACAAAAGACTTAAGACACAAACATGCAACACTTCATTCATGGCCTGTGAAATATGTGTGAAGATAAGTGTTATACTAAAGCAGTAAGTATACAAAAAAAGAAAAAACATATTCAAAATATTGTTGCATAGCAAAAGAATACTTGGGATAATAATAATGTACTCCTGCGAAGACGGAACAACATTTTTAAAATCCTTTAAGTAAATTTCTGTCCTTATTTGATGTAATAATTTCAATTTTAATTTACATATTACATTTTATTTTTATTTACATATTTTTTATTACAAAAACAATCACATCCCATGAAGGGATTGTGAGAGCTTTTCACAACCAGGGAGCTGTGCGCTTTTTAATTTTACACTCTCTGATTGGGACCTACGGTTTTACACCAATTCCGAATGGTTTTTTGAGAAGTTTTTCATGGCTAATTACTCGGTAGTGTCGCCGTCACTAAGCCAGGTGACCGTCGCCGAAAGAAATGTAAGGTGGTCATAGCAGGGATCGAACCCACGTTCTCATGCACAAGAGCCGCGCCCACAAGACATTACAACACAGTCGGCCACAAGCACATGTTTACACGGTATAATATTTTATCCTGTCATAGATATTACTACAAATACGAGGGCAGTTTGACAACTCCGTGGCCTTTTAAATAAAATATATTTTTGGGGCACTTTTTTTTTGGTAAGAAAGGAAACACGTATAATTTCTCAACTTAGTCTCCTTTTAGCTCGATACATTCAGTCGACAATTTTTCTGTGATTTTAAATTCTTTATATCAACTTCACCCGTTTGTATGCAAAAAACTTTGGATTGATTTTTAACCCTTTTCCTGTGATCCAATCGAGCTGAAACTTTGAGCTGAAAAATGAACTATCAAAATACGGGTGGGAGTGGACATAAGGGCGTGGTCATATATAAAGAATTTACAGTCAAACACTATGCTTTTTACTGGTTGTTTTTTTTTTTTTATTTCTTCCAAATAATAAGTTTTTTAAGGTTATCTTGGTTTCAGTGATGAGTTCTGCATTCGAACCAAATCATATTGCGTCACCAATGCATACTGCCTGAGAAATCTATTCCGTTGGCCAAAATTCTGTAACTTTTGATCTAGTAAACATTTTTAAGTTGTGGAAAACCCCGATTGTAGGTAAGAAGTCAAGTATAATTTGGACATATTACTTACTGACTTAGGTGGCCTCAAACAACTCAGAAGGGACAAGGGCCTTACAAAGTGAGGATAACATGTTTCTCCAACCGGGTCGGTCCTTTACGAGTCACGCTTCTCCTCGCCAGGGTTTCTACCAGCTTTCAGATTGCCCTATCCTGTAGTAGAGTAGATTTTAAAAATACTACTTCTTCAGAAAGTACCTGTTCTTAAAAAAAGGAGTCCTTTGTAAAAAAAAGTTCATACTCTTATGGCTTTTTCTTACAGAAAGTACTTCTTCTTAAAAATAGTACCTTTTCTTAAAAAAAAACATTAGCATTTAATAAAAGAGGTACCTCTCATTAAAAATTTACCTTTTCGGGAAAATATAATACATATTCTTTACAAAAAGTACCTAAAAATATAATTTTCTAAAAATACATTCCTTAAAAAAACATTCTTTTAAAATTATGTCATTTTACAAAAAGTATATTTTCTTAAAGATCCATTTAAATTATTGTATTTTTCAACGGGCGTCTCAGGTGTGTTGGAACTAACTAGTACAAAATATATAGCGAAAGGAAGTTCATTCCAACCGGCTGTCGCCTGACATTTCATGTAGTTCTTGAATAAAATAATTGAAAAATTCCTTTGAGCAAAAAAACTGAAATTACTTTCTTGTCATCCATACATGAGATTCTTTTTAATTTGCATTGGATTTTAATGTGCATTACTTTATCTAAAGCAAATGAAAAATAATTACCATTGTTAGCTTTGGTATTAAAAAATTTTGAATTTGCATTTGTTCAGGCAATGCAAATGCAGATTGTGAAATCGGATGCCAATTGTAATGAAATATGGGAATGCTTTTAATTGTTTTGAATTTGTTTGAATGCTGGCAATATTAAATATATAGAGAGAGGTTCGTGTCTTTGATAGTTATTGCCTCGTAGTACTTTCAAATTCATTAACCTGTACTGTATAAAATATGTGAAAACCATACCGTCAGATATGAAGGAAATGCTTTGAAAATAAATACAATTGCCAATGGTATTGAAATGTTTTTGAATTTGCATTTGGAGAGGTAGTTCAAATTAAACTACAGATTATAATTGCTCCATGAATGCTAGCGGCCTACTCATCATCTGGTTTGTGGTATACTTTCAGGTGTATACATTCAGGCGCAACATTAATCGCCTTGTTAGTAACATTATGTTGATTTGGTCATTAAGAGTATGTAAAACTGTTTACTTACTCTTAATGACCAAATAAATATAATGTAAATAACAGGGCGATTAAAGCTGCTCCTAAAAGTACAGGCTTACAATATACCACTTCGCCAAAACAGAATTATGAACGTCTAAGGTCAGTTGTGTTAATCTTTGAAGTTGGTTGTGTTATTAACCTCTAAAGTCATTTGTAACAACTTCTAAAGTCGGTTACGACAACCTCTAAAGTTATCTCTGATAACCCCTAAAGTCGGCTATGACAATCTCTAAAGTCGGTTGTGTTAAACTCTAAAGTCGGTTGGTTTAAACTTTAAAGTCAGTTATGACAACCTCTAAAGTCGGTTGGGAGAACTTTTAAAGTCGGTTGTGTGAACCTGTAAAGACGGTTGTGGCAATCTTTAAAGTCGGTGGTGAGATATTTTAAAGTCGGTTGTGTGAACCTATGAAGTTGGTTCTGACAACCCCTAAAGTCAGTTGTGACAACCCCTAAAGTCGATTGTGACATCCTCTAAACTAAGTTGTGTTAACATCTAAAGCCCGTTGTGACATCCTCTAAAATTGGTTGTGACAATCTCTAAAGTCGGTGGTGACTGCCTCTAAAGTCGGTTGTGTTAACCCCTAGAGTCAGTTGTGACACCACCAAAGTCGGTTCTGACAACCTCTAAAGTCGGTTGTATTAACCTCTAAAGTCGGTTGTGACACCCCTAGTCGGTTGTGACAACCTCTAACGTCGGTTGTTAGAACTTTTAAAGTCGGTTGTGTGAACCTCTAAAGTCGGTTGTGACAACCTCTATGTCGGCTGTGACAGCGTCTAAAGAGGAAGTTGTGATAGCATCTAAAGCCGTTTGTGTTAACCTCTAAAGTCAGTTGTGACAACCCCTAAAGTCGGTTCTGACAACCTCTAAAGTCGGTTGTTACTTACTTGCTACTTATCCGGTCTCGGACAACCCCGGGGGGTCAGGGACCTTACAAAACGAAGATAACATATTTCGCCAACCAGTTCGATCTTTTGCTTTATCTCTCCAGTTGGCAATACCAAGTGTACGCAGGGATTCGTCAACCTGATCCCTCCAGCGGAGTCTTGGTCTTCCTATTTTTCGTCTTCCTTCGAGTTCGGTTTCGAAAAGCCTTCGCGCTGGTTCATCTTCATCCATTCTACTGACATGGCCTAGCCAGCGCAATCGCGTTATCTTGATCCGCTTAACTATGTCAATGTCAGGATAAAGCTCATACAGCTCATGATTCATGCGTCGCCGATACTCGCCGTTGTGCACTATAGGGCCATAAATTTTTCGGAGTATTTTTCTCTCGAAGACTCCTACAGATGTTTCGTCTGCTTGCGATAGGACCCAGAATTCTGCGCCATAAAGCAAGACAGGTTGAATGAGAGTCTGGTACAGCTGGACTTTTGTTACTCGAGAGAGGGCTTTATCTCTAAAGTGCTCGCTTAGCCCAAAATAACATCTATTCGCAAGCACAATTCTCCGTTTGATCTCAAGGCTAACGTTGTTGTTTTTATTCACGGCAGATCCGAGGTATATAAATTCGTCCACTACCTCGAAGTTATAACGGTTATCAACGTTCACGCTTTGGTCTAATCGCGTAAAGGCCCTGTTCGTTGAAACCATTAATTTTGTCTTGTCCTCATTCACCGTCAGACCCACTTTTGCTGACTCCTTCTCAATTCTCGAAAAAACCGCAGTAACTTCTCTAATTGTTCGCCCAATGATATCTATATCATCAGCATACGCGAGCAGCATGTGACTTTTGCTGCTGATGGTTTTATTCATATTGACTGCAGCTTTTCTCATAATGATCTCCATTAAGATGTTAAAGAGATCGCCCGATAGGGTGTCGCCTTGCCTGAGGCCTCGCTTAGTTTCGAAAGGTTCGGTAAGATCCTTACCAACTTTCACTGCGGATTTGGTGTTCGTCAAGGTCATCCTGCAAAGGCGTATGAGTTTTGCAGGAATACCAAGCTCAGACATTGCTTCATAGAGTTTCTCCCGTATCGGACTATCGAAGGCTGCTTTATAATCGATAAATAGATGATAGGTGTCGATTTGTTTTTCATGTGTCTTCTCCAGGATTTGGCGTAGCGTGAAAATCTGGTCAGTTGTCGATTTTCCAGGCCTAAAGCCACACTGATATGGTCCAATCAGGTCAGCGATAATTGGTTTTAGTCTTTCGCACATTATACTTGATAGAACCTTATATGCTATGGATAAAAGGCTTATTCCACGGTAGTTGGCACAAATACTCGGGTCACCTTTTTTAAATATGGGACATAGTACACTGAGACTCCAATCGCCGGGCATGCATTCATCTAACCAAATTTTGCTAATGAGCTGATGCATGCACCTTATCAGCTCATCGCCGCCAGCCTTAAATAGCTCCGCCGGTAATCCATCGGCTCCTGCGGCTTTGTTGTTCTTAAGCCGGGCAATAGCTGTTCTGACCTCGTCTTGGTTAGGAGGGGGGCAATCGACGTCGTCGTCCATATTGTGATCGATTGTCCCATCGTCGTCGGATATCTCAGGTACTAGTAGCGCGGAGAAATGCTCTCTCCATATTCCCAACATGCTCTGCACATCTGCGACGAGATTTCCGTCTTTGTCTTTACAGAAGGGGGCCCGGAACCATGTCCATTAGTTCCACTTTTAACTTTTTGGTAGAATTTTCGGGCTTCGTTCTTCCTTCTGTATGTCTCAATTTTCTCACTCTCGCGCTTTCTCCACTGCCGTTTCTTACGCCTAAAGAGACGGTTTACCTCCTTTCTCTTCTCCCTATACCGCTCAGTTGCAGCTTGCGTTGCAATTGACTGAAGCATTACCATACGTGCAGCGTTCTTTTCGTCATTTGCTATGCGACACTCTTCATCGTACCACGGTTTATTGCGAAGCGGTTTTTCGAAACCAAGTACGGTTGTTGCGGCAGTTTTTATAGAGTCGGAAATGGGTTTCCACTGCGCATCAGGATCGTCATCGGGAGGGGGTGGGTTCTGTGCCAAAAGTTGCGAGAGCTTCCTTGAGTAGGCTGTGGCTACCTCTGGTAATTGCAGCTTTCCGATGTCCAGCTTCCTCTGCGTCTGGTTTCGTACGATTTTCGCTCTACTTAATCTTGTGCGAACCTTTGCTGCTACCAGGTAGTGATCAGAATCGATGTTAGCTCCTCTGATCACTCGTACGTCCATTACACTGGATGAGTGCCTTCCATCAATTACCACGTGATCAATTTGGTTCTTAGTTCTTTGATCAGGGGATACCCAAGTAGCCTTGTGGATGTCTTTATGCTGGAATCTTGTGCCACTGATGACCATGTTTTTTGCCGCGGCAAAGTCAATCAGTCTCATACCGTTGTCGGAACTGTCAGCATGAAGACTGAAATTGCCAATAGTTGGATTAAACACATTCTCCCTTCCTACTTTGGCATTAAAATCTCCTAGTACAATCTTAATGTCATGGCCAGGGCAGCGGTCATACGTTTCCTCTAGGAGCTCATAGAATATGTCTTTGGCATCATCATCTTTCTCTTCTGTCGAGGCATGCACACAAATTAGGGAAATATAAAAATAATTCGCTTTTATGCGGATTGTGGCTATTCGTTCACTCACAGGATTGAACCTAGAGACTAGATGTCGCAGTCTTTTGCCAACTACAAATCCACAACCAAATTCATGTTTTTTTTCATGGCAACTGTAGTATATATCGCAGTTTCTTTTTCTTGTGCAGCCATGTCCTGTCCATCGCATTTCCTGGATAGCGGTAATGTCAGCCTTATAACTTTCGAGGACATCTGCCAGTTGGATACTTGCACCGGATCTATATAGAGTTCTTACATTCCAAGTGCATATCCGTAAATCGTGGTCCTTATAACGTTTGCGGGGGTCGTCAACAAATAGGGGTTGTTTATGTTTTCTGTTTCGTTTTTGTATTTTCACTGCCATTATGAACGGTGGCGGGAGGCAAACCCAGCCCACCGGGTTTTTGCATTTTACCTACTGCCAGGATATTTGATTGCAGCCGCCCATTATGGATCAGACGCTGACCAGGATGCGATATGTTGAACCTGGATTTTCTTCTTTTAGTTTCTATCCGCCGTTGGCCCGTATGTTTGGCTCATCCGCCTTCTAAGGACAAAAGAATATACCCGATTGTTTGATGAGCTTCAGTGACATCAGTCACCTACTAAACCTGATTTGATGCTCATTTGTTTCGCCTTCTCACTCTAGCTAGCTAACGGAGGTTTCCGAAAAGCCATTGCCCAGGACATACTGCGTGGAAGTAGTGAGCTGCTTGGACTGCCCAATGAAGGAATCATTTCTGGCCACTCCCAAGTGAATGGCAATCAGAAACTTTCCACCTCCACGGACAGTCCCATGTCCCAAAGTCGGTTGTATTAACCTCTAAAGTCGGTTGTGATACCCCTAAAGTCGGTTGCGACAACCTCTAAAGTCGGTTGTTAGAACTTTTAAAGTCGGTTGTGTGAACCTCTAAAGTTGGTTGTGACAACCTCTATGTCGGCTGTGACAGCCTCTAAAGTAAGTTGTGGTAACATCTAAAGTCGCTTGTGACAACCCCTAGAGTCGATTGTGACAACCTCTAAAATAAGTTGTGTTAACATCTAAAATCGGTAGTCACAACCTCTAAAGTCGGTTGTGGTAACATCTATAGATAGTTGTGACAACCTCTAAAGTCGGTTGTAACAACTTTTAAAGTCGGTTGTGTGAGCCTCTAAAGTCGATTGTGGCAACCTCTAAAAAAAAGTTGTGTGAACATCTAAAGTCGGTTGTGACAACTTCTAAAGTCGGTTGTGGTAACCTCTAAAGTCGGTTGTGTTAACGTCTAAAGTGAGCGATCTTGTTGTCTGTTTTCTGATCAGAAGTTCCCCAGGTAGCCTTGTGAATGTCTTTATGTTGGAGTCTCGTACCAATCCAGTGAAAAGCAAGATTTTGACACTATGACGGTTGGTAAGACCAGCCTAACATGGTTCTGCATTTTACCTGCCAGAATTTAACTTGCAGCGCCAGTTGTAGCCCATATGCAGGCCAGTCTACATTTTGATTATCTCTGTTTTTGATTATCTTTGTTTCTTTTCGTATTTGCCGAGCTAAAGTGACTATTGTCGCATGAGGAACTGAGATGTACAGTATTAGCATATTGCATAACACAGTGCAACACGAAAAAAAATAACCATATACGGACACCACTACGTGATAAAAGACTAAAAAAAAAAGACCCGTGTCTCCCAATTTTTCCCAAAGTCATGCACTTTTTTTTTTATGGGCCGCCAAAGATTTGGGGCCTCGGTATCATTTTCGTAAAAATGTGATCATTTTCTCAGGCTCATATCTTGCAAATCGTTCAGAATTTCGATTTACTCTCTGAGGCAAAGTTGTAGAACAAAAATTGCGAACATATAAAATCAAAAAAACTTCACCTTCCAGATCAAAATCGCAAAAAACATAAAAAAAATTCGATTTTTTTTTACCTTTTTTCCCGTGTTCAGGTCCATAGGTAGCAAACCGTTCAAAATTCAAGGAAACAATCATTCAAGGAAACAATTAAGAATCATCTCTAGGAAGTTTATATGTTCTAGATATTTGTTTATTGAGATATTAGGTAAATTTTTGTAGTTGATTGTTTCCTTGAATTTTGAACGGTTTGCTACCTATGGACCTGAACACGGGAAAAAAGGTTAAAAAAAATCGAATTTTTTTAAGTTTTTTGCGATTTTGATCTGGAAGGTGAAGTTTTTTTGATTTTATATGTTCGCAATTTTTGTTCTTTATGACAAGAGCTACAACTTTGCCTCAGAGAGTAAATCGAAATTCTGAACGGTTTGCAAGATATGAGCCTGAGAAAATGATCACATTTTTACGAAAATGATACCGAGGCCCCAAATCTTTGGCGGCCCATAAAAAAAAAAGTGCATGACTTTGGGAAAAATTGGGAGACACGGGTCTTTTTTTTTTAGTCTTTTATCACGTAGTGGTGTCCGTATATAGTTATTTTGCCATGACTTAAAAAATTACACACAGTGTAATGCACATTTTCGCCCTCATAGGCGAAAGGCCTTCATGTCACTTCACACATTAATCGAAATCCAAAATTCAGATTTGATTTAACAATATTTGGTGTGTTTTGTTTGTCCTAAAATTATTTTCTTTATTTTTTACTCCCAAAATAGGGCAATATTCATTTAAGTTATAAATCGAGCGTGTCTCAAATATACTATACTTGTGTCCAAACACATTGTGTTTGCTATTCAATACTTCATGTTGGAGACACGATGTTTAATAGGTTATAATATATGTTTTTGTGATCCAAAGCTTGTTTGTTGAAAACTTCTAAAAACAACAACGTGATAGACTACAAAGAAACAAAAAAGCACCAGATCTTCAATTCATGAAATTAGTGCTTTCTCGTAAGCATATGGAAGTTGCAAACATATACATGGTTCCTGCATAATGTTACTGGTTCCGTTTTTTTCGGTGTGTGAAATGAATGAAGGCCATGCGGGGAATTCATCGAGTCGTTGGAATACTTTACTTGTCATTGTCCCGTTTTCACAGGATTAATACTTCTACATCTTTTTAGCAATACAATATCTCAGAGAAACGATTTGAAAAACACTGAAGAAAATTTATTTTTTCTAAACCAATGCCTTTGCAAAGAAGAGGTTCTCGCGGAACTATGAAGATCACACAGCAGGAATACCACTGCCTTGTGTGTATTCCTAGAAATGGCTCATGAAACCAAGCAGCAATTCCAACGAATCCTCTTTCTCAACCTAGCCGAACTAAACGTGTTACACCTTTCCAAGTTTCTTCATGAGATTTGAGATAATATATTGGTTTTGCAAGTGGAGGTCGTTCAGTCTTAAATTATTGTGAAACTCTAGTTCAAAACATTCCAAAACAATGTTCAAAAAATGTTCAATGTTAATTCCAAAACTTTAAAGTAATTCAAAGTTGTGGAAAAATAATCCTACTGGCAAAATGTTGATGCAAACAATTTGAATATCCCCGCCAGCATTCTGAGCCCGAAAATAGTTAGAAACAGGTTCGAATAAAAGAAAGAGTGCACATTTTGAAGGGGTCATAGAAATGGTTCAAAAATTCGTCTTTTATGACTCTATATAATATTGTGGCCGTCGGTGGTGCAATGGTAGTGTGTGTGGGTCTATTACATGAGAGCGTGGGATCTCTGTTCTGACCACGTTACATTTCTTTCGGCGACACTATCGAGTATATAGAATGAAAAAGCTTCTCGGAATACAGTTCGAAACAGGTATCAAACTGTTGGTCCCAATCAGTGAGTGTAAAACTATAAAGCAAACATCACACTGGTTGTGAGAAGCTCTCCACAAGCCCTACATAGGATGTAATGGGAAACCATTATTATTTGAATTATGAACGCTCTTTTTATGGCCCCTTTAGCGCTGAGAAAATTGTTGTCTTGGATCCTTTAGGCTTTCCACTACCTTAGAATAAATCACAGAATGGACCTTAACCAACCCTCCTCATTGCCAACATATTGTATATGTGTTTGATAACATACGGATGTGGTCAAAATGTTATCCGGATGTTTCTACTCCAATAAGAAGGATGTTTTGTGTGACCTCTTATTAATGGAGAACAGAAAAAAAACACTTTTGAAAAATGCTTAAGATTCTTTAAAATGAATTCACCTCAAACTCAACTAACCAGCTCTCTCATTCGCTTTTGTCGCACACACACAGAGAGAGAGAGAGAGAGCGAGAGCCAAGAATTTATATTGATTGCTGTGAATCAACTAAAAACCTTGCCACTCACTTCACTTTACTTCACTCAAAGAAAACCAGTAATCATACCCACAGGCCAAACCAATGTATTGACCATTTATTACACTTGAGATACGACAGTTTTTGCGTTCGAACATTTAACAAATACACGCACACACACACACACACACACACTGCTGGCATATGAATTCTTACAAGTAAGTGGTTGTATACTAACACACAAACGCACATGTAGGAGCTCAGACATAAACGAACTCCAAAATGTGACCGCGGTGGAATTAAGACATATTGAAGCCGATCGATGTTTATGAGTTCAAAACAGCTGAATAGTTAAAAAATTTGAGAAGCTCTTACATTTCTAGGAGCAGTAGTATTGGCGTGGTGAATTTCGTAGAAATTGGTGTACTGGATGACACAGTAACAGATGCACTGTATAACAGTTTAGTTTAACGAAATTTTTGAATGTATTTCTAACCATATGTAGCACCCGAATGCTGTAACGTCTTAACGATAAAAATCGGTAGTCAAATTGTCCAAATTTGTAAATATTATATTGAAATCGGTAGTTAAATTGACAAAATTCGAAAATTTTGTATTGAAATTTTATTATACCGATTTATATGTTAAACAGTTACAGAATTCCAGTGCAGGTCTTTTATATGGTTTACTTTAAATTGTGAAGACAGGATTGTAAAATAAGGTGTCTTCTTCATTGCCCAACTCATTTTCCTCCTCACATTCGCTTAAACACAATTGAAGATAAACGCAAAGAAACAAAAATGAAAAAAGTTGGCAAAAATATTTATTTTGAATCAAAAATATTTCGTTTGCTATTGAGTCTAATGGTTGACAGCACAATATGATACTTTTCCCGCAAAAAAAAAAACTATCGTAAATGTATTTTCTTTTATTGCAAATGAACTTTCAAATAATCAAATAAATATTTCCCCCGTACATCCCACTAGTTTTACACTCACTGATTGAAACCTATAGTTTTACTTGAGAAGAACATAGGGTGTCAACGAATTTTCTCCACCGATTTCTGAACCTGGCATATAATTTAATAGTCTAGTTGGTTTATAGTCTTTCCCCAGGCGACCTTAGAGGTTCTAATCAAATCTTCAAAATCCGCTTAATTCCACGTATATCGAATTCAAAAGGGTTGCTATTTGTGTTTCATTCACACTCCAGTGGAATATTAGCAATTTGGTATTCTTCGATATGTTTATATTACGGCATATTCTAAGTAGATTTAGGAATTACCAAAAATTTTTATAAATAAATAAATAGTTTCCCATTTAATCCTACGAAGGGACTGGGAAGAGATTCTCACAATCAGTGAGTTCTACGCTTTTACACTCACTGGATAACCAACAATTTTACACCGACTGCGAAGGGCTTTTTGAGAAGCTTTTTTATGGCTTATAACACAATAGTGTTGCCAACATTAATCGTCCAGTCTTTTA